>CM028910.1:5390628-5625628 GCA_016801845.1 Polydactylus sextarius
TGAAGGTCTCGTGGTTTTCTTCCAGACCGTCATCTATCAGGTAAATGTTCCAGGTTTTCATGCTGACTCCTAAATAAAACAGGAGACACAGAGTGACAACATTATAATAATTGGAATGTGCTGTTTAATGTCCAGCAGATGTCAGCTGCAGGACTGATCCAAACCCAGTCAGTCAGCTGAGTCCAGACCTGGGTCGAACTGGATGAGACTGGCAGTGCTGTGGGTAAAGTCTCTGCCAGGTTTTGCTGATCCTCCCTCCACCTGCAAACAGAGATAACAAAACAAACACTGACTCACTGATGATCATACAGATGTTCATCCTGCAGCACAAGGCGGCATCTAAGTACCTGGATAGCGACGTATGCTGGATCCTCGCTCCTGCCGCTGCGCTGGATCTGGATCTGGAGGGTCCCTGCTGTTTCGCAGGTTCTGTAGCAGGTGGCCGATAACTCGACCCGGGACCAGGACAGCTCCAGTCTGCAGGACACATTCAGGTGAAAATACACTACATCCACATCCACATCAAAATGAGGCATTTCCTGCTTCCTGTCAACTATCTGAACACACTCTGGGTTGAACCTCTGTCAAGATGCTTCTTGTAAGTGGTTCAGTTCAGATATTTGCACTCAGCATATTTGTATGTTCACATGTCTGGACCTGTATGTTCACCTGTTGAACACTGTTTGTTGCCAGAAGCAAATGGTCTTCACTTTTTGTGTTCTATTATGTGCTGGCCTTTGTGGGGCAAAAGAAAGATAAACAGAATAAACTTACATATAACAGCTTTAAAGACTATTTTTGGTTGTAATAACCTTAAATGTGTGAAGTGTTACAGGAAGTAACAAGTCTGTCTTCACTGCCTTAAATCATTGACTCTGAGATTCATCTGGAATTTTAGTTATTAACTTAATAATTAACCTAAAAAAAAAATCTGGTTTGTGTTTGTGTCTTTTTTGTCATTTTGGTTGGTTCTCCACCCTGTCTACAAACAGTCCAAAGGTGCAACATAACCTGGCCTGAACATTTAAAATAATAATCCATATTTTGCTGACATTTGTAGGCCTACTGTGAGGAAGTGTTCATCCCTGTGTCCCCTCTTCACTTCTCCCTTCTCTTCTGTATCTGTTTCCTTCCCCATGTCTGCCGGTGTGCATGTGGGTTTGTTTGTGGGAGCGGTATTGGTATAGTTCGGCTCCCAAACCTGTCAGAATTGCTAAATCCTCATGTGTGCGTTTTGATCTTGTTTTCTGTGTGTTCAGGATTATTCCTCCCCGTCCGCTCCGCCTCGCCCAGCCTCGCCTAGCCTGCCGTGTTTTGCTTTGATCCTGCGTCCCTGCAGAGTCCTGCTGTCTTTGGTCCAGCCTTTCATTCGTTTTGTGGATTTTTGTTGGAATTTTTTATATCCACTGCAGCCCAGCCAAATGAAACTCTTACAGGTACATAACCAACAACGTTAAAAGGGGAAAGTTTTACTGAACAGAATCATCACAGAACAGTTGTCTGATCCTTCATTCTACAAACCTACATTTCAGGCAACATGGTGTTTCCTGTTGGGTCCGTGAGGCGGAATTCGAAGCTGTCAGCCGTCACCTCCATGTCAGCTGGGAGGATGAACACTACGGCACGCTGGTCCACATCACGCTGGGTGAAACGACCCTTGATGTAGGCTCCTGGTAGGAAGAGAGATTCAGTAAAATACAAACCTCTTCATGGACCTGGACTTGATTAAGATTAAGGGTGTATTCACACCAGGAAAATAGTTCACTTGCTTTGGGCTGGACCAATTTTTAATTTTTTTTTTTTCCTTTGGTGCGGTTTGCTTTCATATTGTATGTTTTTGTAAGTGGACCAAAATCTGTAAACAAAGCCACGTGTGCTGAGGTTATTCATTGGACATTGGACAGAAATGTGTGGTGCCGATTAAAGTGCAAATCCCAAAGTGAAAGTAGACAATTATGGAAATTTGGCACGCTGTTTTTGTTATTGTCGTAGTGTTGTGGTTTTTGCAGATGCAGACGTTTGCACAAATGTTTGAGCAGCAAGAGCACTTGATGCAACGTCACTTTTAAAATATGATAGAAGTCATTTCTCAATGACGAAGACGCGCGGCAAGATGGCTACGGAGGAGAGCACTCAGAGTGTTCATCATCTTATGAAAGTTGGTCTTCTTCATGCAATATATAACAGATATGAAGCTAAAAGATGTTAGTGAATCTTCTAAACTCCACATCTGACCATGGCTTATTTCTAGCTCTGGGTAGTGGGTAACCTCAGAGCCGTTCTCTGGTATCCTGTTGTGTAACTGTCCAAACCTCTATTTCCTATAATACTTGACACACGACGGGAGCTTGTTAGGTACAAAAAGCTATTGATTTTTGCAACTGTGTCAGATTGGGGTCGGGCTTCACACCTCAATTGAACCGCTCCAGGGTTCATATGGTACCACTCTGAGACCACCTCTTCAGCTGGGTCTCGGTTCCTCTGTTTGGTCCAGAACAGAGGTTGGTGGTTTGAATTCTCACCAGCAAGGCAGCAAACAAACTTGAGTTTGTTTTAAGCGGACCAAACAAGGCAGGTGTGAATACACCCTAAATCTTTCCAAAGGAATATAAACTGTTGACCAGAATGTCCAGAAGCACCTGTGACAGCATTTTCCAGGTAACCAAAGTGTGGCGGCCTGCTGATGGTGTACTCCAGCTCCTCTGTGGGGCTGTCGGGGTCAGAGGCCTGCAGGTGTTTGTTGGTGATGAAGATGCCGTAACGACCACCTCCTAGATCCACCACCATGCTGGGACTACGTCTGGTGGTCAGACTGGGAGGTGTCCGGTCCACCCGCTCCACCTGAACACAGCAGAAAGAACAGAGCACTGATGTAACAACATGTCTGGACAGGGAGGTTATTACAGTAAAATTACAGTGAAAGTTAGAAGTCAACCCAGAGAGAGCAACATGTAAATTTCAGCTGCATATTAGCCACTAAGCTTTTACAATTAAATCTGCTTTTGACCTTCGCTTCATCAAACAGTTAATCTAACATCATACACATGTGACGCTGATGACGTTGGCTAACCAGGAAATGAGATGCAAGATGTGTTTCATAGATGTGACAACAACCCTCACCACTAAAAGTAATGACACAAAGTGATCAGGATTCATAAACCACTGCTCCAAAGGTGCATGACAGGAACTAATAATTAGGAGTCAATCTTACTAATGTTTGTCAGCATTTCTATTTTTATTTTGTTTACTGCCTACATGTGTTTAACCAAAGAGAGACAAAGACAGAAAGTTTCCTGTTTGCAATAATCATCTAGTTCATAATACAGCAACAGAAAAAGCAGAGAGTGCAGTTGAGTTTTCCAGCCACCGGGTGTCACTGCTGTCACATGATAAGCTGATGGAGTGGCAACTTACAAGTCGTCCCTCTTCTGATTTTGTGCTGATTTCCCCAGTTCGTCATTTATTCAGTTTTCATTTATACAAATATAGAAGACTGATAATTAGATATTTACCATCAGAAAATAAACAACAGTTTCTGATTCAAATGTAACATCAAGAAATTTTAGTCACAGTCAACACAACCAAATGATGATGATCATAGATAGATAAATAGAATATTACACAACTACATTTTAACACAAAACAACCTCAAGTGTATTTTCTCCTTATTTGTCCTAGTGTTGCTCATTCCATCTTTTAAAACTTGCAATTTCAGTAGAGTCAAAATGAACTGTGTGTTTTGAAATGCTTCATGAATATTTAACACACACACACACACTTTACAAAACAGTGTATCTGGTCTCTCAGAGGCTCAGGACAGTCGATGTGTTTGCCACCTGGCTGCATCTGAGTGTGTGTGAGCAGGTAACATGCAATGGGGGTGGTGGTGTTGGCTCACCTGCTGCTCCCTCTTCAAATATTTATCTCTACCTCAGTCAACAGCAGCAGCTTCATGGTGGATGCTACTCTCTCTGACGGTGAGTCTGAGTCTGACCCTTCAGGATGTCAGGACTGAAACTCTCTCATTTACACCTGGTCTCAACATGTGATTCTGGATTCGATCTCCAGGTCTCCATGTTTACACCTGGTGTAACAGCTGTGATAATGCAGACGGACAGGGTTGGGGTCAGGGCAACAGAAGCAACACCAGGATCGGGCATTGTGAACAAATCAGTTTCTGCAAGAAAGATTTCCTAACTATTGTAGCATTTGCAGAAAAGATCAAAACAATAAAGATTCTATTAACAAGCTTATCTGTGCAACTAAAACTTCCATCATCCATTCATCCACGACAGATGCAACATCAGGTCTCAGCATATCAGCAAGGTCCAGAGACACTTTGATCAGCTTCTCCTGAATCCCCAAGCCAAGACAAAGAACCTAAATGTTTACGTTCAACCAAAGAAGACTGCTGGTGAAAGAAGTTGCTTTACCAACCTAGAGCAACCATCACAGAACAGACTCAAATTAGCAGCCTCCTACAGTTCAGTCCGACATTCACAACTGCAAACTGTTAGTTTGCTTCATTAGAGTATAAATACCTGGAACCGCACAAGTGAGACAGAACCGAAGGATCCTTGGGGATCAATGTGAAGCACCTTCAACAATTTCAAATGAGTCCAGTTCCCTACAAGTCCAGCAGCTTGTATCCACAATCTTATTCGCTAAGTCATTACCCAAAGCTTATGATAGTAGATGCAGTGTTCGGATCTGTACACCTGCTTATTGATGTAATTATCCAACCAGCCAATCATGTGGCAACTCCTTACACAAAGAGAGACTGCATGGACAGAAAGGCTAGAGTAACTCAAATAATCACTTTTTACAGCTGTGGAGAATAGAAAGCATCACAATGAACAACACGTCCAACGCTCATGGACAACAACAGCAGATTCAGGCAAAACCAGAACCACAAGGCTTCAGAGGATGGATGGAGGATGTCTGATGGTTCACAATAATGGATTTTTTGATCTGTTTACAAAAGTTTTGTAAGCCACTGGGTTCTTTCAGAAAATGGAAGGTGAAAGTTGAAGCTGATGGTCAAAATGTGAGGGTCAGGTTTGTCCCTTCACGCTGTCCTGAATGTGACATAGTATCATCAGTAGTCTTTAAAGATCTGCTGTAACATTCATTGCCAGCCTTGGATTGGTTTGCTTGGGTCCAAGGTGCTATTGATTGGGTAAGATCGCTGGGACCACAGTCAATCAGGCAGAGGAGGACATGATTCACCATGGACAGTGAAAAGCCAATGCCCAATGGTGATAAAAGACTTCAGACTTTAAGTATAAATAATAAACAGGGGTTGAATGTTGTAGGCATCCTTAATTTAATTAATTAATTTATTTATTTATTTATTTATTTTTCAGAACGACGTGTTGCAACCCTAGATGGTTATTCACCAAGAGTCTCAGTCGTCACACCATTTACAAGACAAGACCTGAGGTTATAGTTCCACAGGACAGACTGTAGACAGGCTACTAGATGGTTAGCAGTACCACTTCAGTAGGGGCAAATAAAGCTCTAATAAGTACACACTAATGCTAATGTAAGTTATGTAGCAATAAAAAAAAAAACCTACATATAACAATTTTAACAGGTATCAATCAAACTTGGTGTTATTCTGCAGCTCACCTGTATATTAAACACAGCGGGCTCTTCTCTCAACTGTCCAAACTCCAGGTACCCTCTGTTGTTTCCATCAGATGGCAGGAAGTAGAACCTGTCAATCTCTGCCAGGCTGCCCAGGTCATGACGGTAAGCCAGGTTCATCTCATCCACATCAGTCTGGGTGAACCTCAGCGGGGGTGTCAGTGGGACTCCTTTCAGCAGTAGCTTACCATGGCGGGGAGGTTGCGTGATGGTGTAGCTCAGCTTAGCAGTGGCAGTGTCGGGGTCAGTAAGCTGTAGCTGGTCACCACCGATGGTCTCTGTGGCTCCGTCCTGCAGACGGAGGCCGGTATTGTGGCTGAGGGTGGGTGGGATGCGATCACCATGTTCAATGGTGAAGTGGAGGGTGCCGCTGCGGGACGAGACGCCGTTGGTGACAACAAAACTGTGAAGACAAAACAAAATGTACTGATTGGACAGAGGGCAGGGCTTTGATACAGTGACTCTGTCGCCTGATCACTATTGCACAAACTCTGTCGTCAGATGACATCTGGGCAAATATCTAACATATCTGGGGTTTTTAAAGTGGGAGGAAGTGGAGGTGTCATTCATCTTTATATACAGTCTGTATCTAACACCCATCATTTATTTATTCACATACATGACAACAACTATATAGACACTACCAGTGTGGGAATAACAGCATTACTAATGCCGTTAATTTTTTCACTAACGGGTAATCTAAGTAATCACAATATCAATTGTTACAACAACATTACCATTACTGCAGCTGCAAAGTTTTTTTTCTTTTCTTCACCAAGCGGTAAGGGAGAGGTGAAACCACATGCTGATTGGCTAAAGCCTGATTCACACAAAAACCTGTGCGTGCGCTGAGCTTTTTGGAAGAAGTAACTAGTAACTGTAACTAATTACTTTTTCAAAGTATCCATCCCAACACTGGATACTACCCAGTTGCATTGTGGGAAATGCAGTGCTGAAAGAGTTTGAGCTACACTTGAGCATAACAGTGACAGGAAGAACAATAAACAACTGTATGAACAGCATCTGCAGGTGAAGTTCACCAAATTAAAATTAAATCTCTCGACAGAAGCATCATCATCAATCACTCACATAAAGACCTGTTTCCATATGAAGGCTATCTCACACACACACACACACACACATTATGGTGACAATTGAGAGTGCAGTGGACCTGAAAACAAGCTGTATCAGTCTATGTGGATATGTGTGTGTGTGTGTGCGTGTGTGTGTGTCCACAGCCCTCTGCCAACTCAATCTGCCCCACAGCCCTGCAGCTGACAAACTGCCCCGGGCCCGCACCATACACACACACCACACACACACACACACACACACACACACACACACACACACACACACACAGAGGCAGATCCTGGTGTAACATCTGGCTCTGGTGTTGGCCATATTTGCCCAGGGATGGCCGTCTGTGGCCAGCGCTCTGGCCGCCACAGTGCCAACGCTGTTGTTATTCTTCTAATAATGCCCATTCATCATGTGCTGTCACAACAACACACACAGACACACACAAAACAAAGATTTAAACACACAAAGATCACACATTAAAGCCAGCAACGGTTCAGGTTTTGGGAATTGAAGACTGACAGGAAGTGATGAATGTCTTCATCTGATCGTTATTTAGTTTTAAGCTTCACACGTCTCATTCTGTTAGCATTCTGTTGAACCTTAAACCGTTCACTTTTTTATTTCCCAATAATTGTTCCAGTTTCTTATCATCTGATGATTCAACGAGCTCATTTACAACGTGTCAAGAGTCATACTGCGCCGATGTGAACTATGGTGTTGAACACCATCTTCACAACATCACCACTTCCTGTGATCGCCAAAGAACGTTTGTGGTGAAGAAACTTCCTGTCTGTCCTACTCTCTGATTGGCCAGTTGCCTCTCAGTCTCTCAGTCCTGGCTGTGGCCTGACTGTCCTCTCAGAGCCAGATATCCAGCCGATCGGGGCAGCAGAGGTCTGGGTGACAAACCCCGGATCTGCACGCAAACACCAACACTCCCTCCTCCTCCACACCTCCTCTATCTCCCCCTCCTTGCCCCTTTAAAAACCCTGCTGATGCCAAATTGGCTGGAAAAGCAGATAAACATTGAGCAGCAGCAGAGGAAACCTCTTGTCTCCTGATGCTGACGCTTTCGTCTCGATGCCCAGTTTTCTTTTCGTCCGTTGGCCAAATGTTGAGTGTGATACAGTCTCTGTGGTGTTGACAGAAATATCCTCCACTCACAATGTGTCGCTGATCATTTGCCATTTATTCTCCTGATCTGTGCAGAATTTCATGCTGTGCAGCAAAATAGCTTCAGTCAAACAGCTGCTCAGTTTGACAAGCAGACGTTTGGTTTGACGACAGAGTTTCTATTAATATTATTGATATTTGTATTGCTTCTTTATCACTGACTGTATCTGAGCAGATGGTCAGTTGACATCAGGCCAAAACAATTATTAATATTCAATTCATCCATATGTCTGAGGTGAACTTTTCACCTACTTTTTTACTTTTTTAATTTACCAAAAACAGGATGTGTAGTTTGATTGTATGGATGAAGAAATCTTAAGTAAACATATAAGTGAGTATCAGTGTTGATATCTAAATTGACTGAACATTGATTATAATTCATAATCTTGATCTTCACTGTGGAGGTATTATTATTCCAGGTAAATTTAAATATAATATTATAATATAATCATATGATAAATATAAAATTGGATTTTCAATCAAATTTATCATCATTGAATCTTTTATGTTCTGACACATTCAGTGTTCAGTGCACATGTAACAATTAACATTTCATCTTCTCCATTTTTAAACCTTAAATATAAATTAATTAAACTATTAAACTTTATAATATTTTCATTCCACTGTTATGCAGACAACAATCTGCTGTTATCTTCCCTCTGTAGTCTCGCTATAGATCCTGGTTGTATTTGGTACACTAAAGAAGTGTCAAAACAAAGACAGCGACCCCTGACCAATCACAAGCCAAGCAGGCCAGGTCCTGCCCTCGCCAACCTGCGGTATCTCACCTGAACGAGTCGGCCTCTGCCTCGTGGCTGTTGTCGTGGGTGTAACACACTTGGTGGGCAGCAATGTCCAGCTGTGTGAAGCCAGTGAGTGGGACGCCAGGCTGCTGGGCAGCGTGAATGAGGCCACGGTGAGGCGGGACCGTCACGGTGAAGACCAGCTCCTCCGGACGACCAGCAGAGTCCGATGCCAACAGGATGTCAGTGTTGAAGACGACGCGCTGCCCCTCCCTCAGGTGCACCGCCTTGGTCTGCAGCACAATGTCACCTGGAGGGAGGGAAGAGGTCAAAGGTAAAAGACCAAACTAATAACCGTCAACCACCAACAGTAACTGATCACCTCAGAGAAACTCCACTGCTTCACCTTGTAATTATCATGTTGTTCATGACGCTTGCGTTAATTTGTGTAATACTCCAACAACGGACCAGAACAACAGTCTGACTTAACATGATAATTGAGTTCATTTAGTTAGTTAATTATGTAATAATTAACTGTTGTTATTGTTTAAACTACTTATTAATATTTCATTAAAGCACTAAACACTACAGCTGGTTAAAAAGTCTTAATTTAAGTGTGATAGTTTGTGACACCCTGAGGCTACTGATCACTGTGAGAGGGTTTGACATTAAGTTCATGGAGTTAAAGCTTCGTTAAGAATAAGAGCAAATTAAAGGATCATTAACATTTTTGTCCAAACACTAAAAACAGGACTGAAGTTCAAGACTAAACATGAATGACCATGACAAAGACAGGAGAAGGAGATGGTGGGGCACCCACAAGAGACAAGCCGACGCCCCCTCCACCACAGCTGCTCCACCCCCTCCTCTGTTAATTATTCACCGACTGAGGAGGTCGGTCGTTTCTCACCTCTGCTCCTCCAGGAGGATCTGAGGGCCCAGAGCCAGAAGGGCTGAGGCGCCGTGTTCACCCGACTGGCAAAGCTGGCATGGCGAGCTGGGTGGGTGCCTGCAGGGGCAGGGGGGCCCTCAATAATATATGAACTACTGAGCCACTACTAAGGTGTCCTCCTGTCATTTCAGTCACTTCCTTCTTTTAAGGTGGACCTGTGGTTTAACAGCTCCATCAGCCAATCTAAGGACGTCAAGATTCAAAGTAAAGACTCCTGCAGTTTATCATCTGAGAGGAAACAGTTGCAGATGTGGTCACCTTGTTACTGAAGAAAATGATGACTTGATCTTTGTTCTCTGAACATCTTACTAAGCTTGTACCATGCATCTGCTGTAAATCAGAACCTTTTACATACAGATTCTTTATATACAGTCTCAGTCTTTAAGAACTAGAACCGTTTGACCTCTGACCTTTCTGCACAGTGTGGACAGAGATGAAGAAGCTCTGAACTGGTGATTCGTTGTCCAGGTCGCTGAGAGTGAAACGGAAACTATCGTAGCCTTTGAAGCCACTGGTGTTGGCAATGTTATTGTGTTTGTACCACACTCGGTTCATCTCCACATCGTCCTGAGTGAAGTTCTGCCCAGCCAACAGCTCAGTCCAAACCGACTCCATCTGCGGATGAGTCACATGTTCAGAGCTGTTACTAAAGTGACACAAACGAAGACACACAAAGTTTTTCCTCACCCTGAGCTGCAGCTTCCCAAATCGTGGCACAGCATTGATGAAGAAATACACTTGGTTCGATGGCGAGTCCAAGTCCTCGGCTTCCAGCACCACACTGGAAATGACCCTGAGCTCACCAGAATCCACCTCCAGCCCAGCGTTCCTGAAACACCATTGAAGAAGAGAATGAATATATTAATAGATGTTTGCTATTACAAAGCTTCAGATCTGAGCTTAGATCCAAAATGATCTGGTTTCTGAACGAGACCAACACAAGCTATTACTATGAGCTATTACTATAAAACAAGCTATAAACAAGCTATTACTAAGATGTTGATGAAAGTTTGCGTGAGCAGGTTTTTCCGGAGGGATCATGGAGATGTGAGGTGGTGGGGACATTTGTGGTGGTGGTGGTGGGGTGAACATCAGAAACCGTCTGGCTGCTTCCTCACTTGGAAGTAAAATCCACGCAGGAGTGAAGCCGCCATGTCCATCCTGCAGGAACACCATGACAACAAGGAAGCTGCGCATCTGCTGCCAAGTCTCTGTGTTACTTCTGCCTGGGTGACGTTTACAGCACCAGCCTGGCCTGTGCCAAACGCCACGCGCACCAACCGCTGATCTGGGGACAGCGAGGTGGTGATGGGGGGTTGATGGGACCGCACGGGGAACCAGTCAAGGATGCAAATTCCCAATCACTCGTCCAAATGAAAATGTTCTGGGTGGGGGAGGGGGGTCACTAAACATCCACCCAAGCAAATCAACTGGCCACATGTGCACACAAGTCACCCCCCCATTCCAAGTTGACTAACCTGACCTCATCCCCTCCCCCGCCCAGTCTGTGACAGTTGACAAAAGTATCTATCAGTATTTATTCATTAGTATGTATTTGTCTGGACTACACTTGGTGCAGCAGTGAGTTTAATGAAGAAACTGCAAACTGTCGACTCTGTGAAGATAGATGACCTGATGCCGTCCAAAACACCTGCAGCGCCCCCTGATGTCTAGCTACAGTATAAGCCATACCCCCTCCATGTTAGCAGATGGTCCAAACTAAAGCATCAACAATCACGTATGATAAATGTTTATGTCACACTTATCACACTGATGTCTGTTGTTGGTATCAGTCAGGTATTGATGATGACATTAATGACATAATGATTGACAGCCTACACTAACTCTCTCACTAACTCAACTAACTAAAATGGCAACTCTGGTATCTTTATATACAGTCCCCAAGTTTATATACAGTCAGAGGATTTAATCCTTTTGTGTGTGTCATAGTCAGTGTTGGTTTGAAAATGTAGATTTCACCACAGTGAACATGAGCATGTGCTGCTGTCTGTCCACTGACCCTGACCTGAAACCTCACACACACAAACTCCCCCAAATGTCACATTAACAATAATTAAACACTAAATCCACTTCTGTGTGTGTGTGTGTGTGTGTGTGTGTACTTGAGTAGTCGTGGTTTCTCGTCGTTGACCGGCAGCACGGTGACCTGAGCCGTCCCCCGGACTGTGTGGACGCCATCTGTCAGCTGCAGAGCCACGGCGTCCTTCAGGGTTTCTGTGTCGTCGTGCAAGTACACAATCTTCATGCCTGCAGAGGAGAAGGAGGAGGAGGAGGGATGAAAGAGGGCAGGTGAAAGGGAGGGCAGGGATATTTGGCAGTGAGGAGGAAGGAGGACAACGTTAGAAATGCAGATTCTCTGATTAAATTCACATTTTTCATGTTTTTGGTTTTATTCACACAGAAAATAAAGACGCTGATACTTCTACATGAAAAACAAATCTAAAATCATTCTGGACTTTCCACTAGGGGGCAATCTCACCAAAGCATCACATAACATTTTTAAGTGTAGAATCATAAATTATCGAATGATCTATTGTGCAAATAGACACAGTCTGTCACTTCAATTTCACGCTAAAGGCCCAATATACATATCTCTGCTTACTGCTTTCACTTTTACCGATTTCATCCTTCCGATTTCAAGTCCCGACAGGAAGTTGTGGCCCATTTCAAAGGCTGCTTCAAATGCTGCTGACAAATCCAATTTCTTTTTCTAAATCCTACATCAATTGGATCCCTCAAAGCCAAACAGCAGTTAAGGGTAAAGGTCACAGGTCACTACCGCAGTAGTAGGAGCAGTGAGGATTTTGATTTTGTGGAATTCTTTCTGTAGGATACAAACTTTTAGGAGCTAACAGGAGTAGCATGTAATGTAAAGGATGTGAACAGGAAGTTCTATGTAGGACAGAGCACATCATTTTGTTTAGCCGTGAGACACAGTTTGTGTCTTAGTTCATATGAGAGACTATATGTTTATTACTATGTGGAGGAACTTTACTTTGAAAGGTCAGTGGCTGCTAACCACCTTGCCTTACTCTGTCTGCCTCTGTCTGACCTTGTCGTAGCTCCTGCAGGGTGAAGGAGGTGACAGGGAGGCTCCTCTGCAGCAGCTCCGCCCCCATGTCTCTGTAGCGGCTCGTGTCGCTGCCGTAGATGCCATGGATCAGCCGTCCGTGAGCCGGTGGCTGCAACACAGTGAAGGTAAGGAGATCCGGGGGAGCGTCCAGGTCCACACTGTCCAGGATGGACGGAGTCAGCTCCCTGACCCCGCCCTCCTTCACCTGCAGAGGGACCATGACAGGTAAGGTACAGCGATGTGGTGCCTACCTGACACTAGCAGGAACATGGGATCTTCAATACATACCGTGAAGTTGGAGAGCAGCAATGAAGGAGGCTCGTCATTGGTTGGATGGATGATGATGTAGAAGGGTATGGGGGCGGAGTGATGGAGCCCATCACTCACACTAATGGATAGCTGGTCAACAGTCGGCTCCATCCCTTTGTGCTCTGATTGGACGTAGTTGATGAAACCAGAGGTCAGGTGGATGAGGCTGAAGGTTTCTGGGAAAAAAGAAAAACTCCAGGGTTACACAAACTCATACACATACGGAAACACACACAATGACCCACACATACACAAAACTGACCCACTCGGACTCCAGCATTGCTTTTCTCCGACCCCGGTGTCGGCAGTGTGTTTTCCAGGAAGCCGTGCATTGGCAGCGTCTCCAGGTGAAAGATCAGCTGGTCGGGGGGGCTGTCGGGGTCCGAGGCTCCTAGGACTCCACCACACAGACAGGCCACCCCACCTTCATCCACCACCAACATGGATGCACCTGCATGGAGACACGAAGACGGCAATTTGCCTGGTGGTCCAGGCTTGTGTGGTGGTCCTTGTCTAAGGCCTGGTCTGAATCTAGGTCCAAACAAACTTGTGCACGATTATTAATATGATCACCACTGACACTTATTCACAAATTATATGTTCTAGTTCCTCGGCCACCATTTCACAAGTTTGAAATTGCGTTGGTGGTCCCTACTACTCCCTACCAGAGAAAATGGCGGTGGTTGAAGGTACAAAGAGCCTTAAGTGTCATAAGTCAAAACAACAATGTAAATATGTAAGTGAGCAAACTATGACACAGTCTAATGTCAGTCAAGCTGCACCACTATCCGTCCAACTATCCGTCCATCCCTTCATCTTTCAGCTGCTAATGAATTCATCACTCCACCATCTTCTTTCAGCTGCAGCTAATTAAACCCAAACACCTCTGAACCTGCATCTATAAGCCATGTTTACATACCCAGTGTGCGTGTATAGGCTGCATGTGTGTGTGTTAGTGATGGGCAGTCCTGGATCTCCCTGATAAAACCAGCTTCCCTGTACAATAAGAAACAAGGTAAAGCTGGTTCCTGTTGTTTCCATGTGTCGTTAATGCTCTTACTCTGCGTCTTTATTCACTGCTAATTAATTATACACACAAACAACCCCCAAGCCCTGCTGCTGCTGCTGAATGAAGGAATGAATGAATGGGGAGATATGCTGGCAGGATTAGAGAGCAGCAGTAATCCAGCTAGCGAGACGAGCTAGGACTCATCAGCTATTGTGCAGGAAGGATGGAGCTCTTCTTCTTTTGTTCTAGAGCCGTTCATTGTCCACACACAGTGATCTCAGCAAACAATGAGCAGATTTCACTTAAAACACATCAGCGCCAACTTAGTTAGCATGACGCTGACAACAACACACACACCAATGCCAAGAATCACCCACAATGCACTGGGGAAACAATCGTACTCAGAATAACAACCTCCACCTCATGTCAACAGAAATAATCCCAATGTTTTCTCACTGATGTAAACTAATGCAAATGAAGCCTCACACTTACTGTTACAGATTCACATCAACACAAATCAATCAACAGATAAAATCTCAATCCAATGATCAGTCAGTCTTATAATCTGGTCATTGACGTAAAGACACTGTGACAATGTTTCAACCTGTTCAAATGATTTCAGGACATGTCAAGCTGTAGGGACTCTGATCTAGATACTAGCCTATATAATATCTATACTCCACATATTTTGAGATATTTCATGTTTAAATTTTCTATCTGTTTTAGTCTAATGATCTGAGTCTGTTCATGTTTGTCTCTTTCTGCTTCGATTGGTTCCAATTTCCCCTCAAGGTTCAATAAAGAATTTATGATTCTGATTAGTTTTTAGTGAAACATCTGATAAAACAAACTAAATAATCTGAAATCATTGCACATTACAGGAACAACAGACCTTCTTTAAAATAAGAAAACATTTTTCGCAGTGTATACACACTCACTCACTCACTCACACACACACACACACACAGTGTGTCCCAGTGGTCACTGGTTTCCATTGATAACCACAGAGCTCCTCCAATCCCTCTTCTTGGCTCCGACTCCAGCGAGAACTAAACTACCCCCCTCCCCAGGAGAGAAAGAGATAGTGTGTGTTAAAATTGCGATGTATGTTAGACACCCACCCCCTCCTGGTACAGAGTGTGTGTTGGACTGATAGGTGATGTAGTAAGAGGATTGTAGCACACACACACACACACACACACACACACACACACACGCACGTCTTGGTGGACAATGTCTCAAATTGTCAAATTGTCAATTTAATTCTTTAACAGGAGGTGGTGTCAGTGTTCGTGTCGGGTTAATACTAACCCCGACAACCCCCCCGAATGCCAGCTCAGGTGCATAACAATGAAACAATCACGAATGTTCACAGCGACCACCCCAAACCATCAGAGCCACCATCCCCTCGTCTGTCCAGCTGATCCAATCTAGCATCTACCTTTCGTCAGACAATACAGGAAGTGATGACTCTATCCAGCTCCTCCTGCAGGATCTGAGTTGTTCCCAGACCAGATGAGATTATAATCTGTGCAGTGAGTTCTGGGTTGACCTGAGGTCTCCTCCTTCCACCAGCAGGCTCCTGATCAGATGAAGCTCCTCCTGACGGAACAGTAGCTCCTCAGTCTGATCTCTGAGGGTTAATGATTGAGGTGAACCATGCTACATCCCGTATATAATTACCATGACAACAAACCAGGAGCTGGAGCAAACAAAGTTGAAGTTCAAGAAGAGCTGAAATTCAACTCTACACGTGGGTTCAACGTTTTTTGACAAAAATGGTAAATTTAAGGGAAAACAAAGGACAATATTTGAAACTATAAATTCAAAATGTACAGAACAAATAACCTCTGAGATTAAAGACACAAAAATAAAGATTTTCGCTCTTAGATTATTCACAACTTCAGTGTCGCGTCTTACCCAGTATGACGGTGGGGACTTTGTTGTTGATGGGGAGGATGGTGACATTGAGGTCATAAACAGGAAGTGTGCCATGGAGAGGGACGGGCGGGGGCGGGGCGTCTCCATGGCAGCAGCCATCCGTCCCTCCAGCCTCACCATCAGAGATGATGAGAGTGACGGTGTCAAACGCTGGCTCAGGTCCGATCTCCCCTCCTGTACACAAGACAAAGCAGAGACACCGAACTTTATCTGAGACTTATCGTACAGACAGTGTTGTCTCCAGCCCCGTCCCCCCCCTCTCCTGACAACGTCACTCCGTGGTGTGTCCTCACCTGTGTGGACGTAGTATATGTGTCCCTGTAGCAGGTCCTGTTGGGAGAACTTGTCCACCGTCAGCCCAGCCCTCTGCAGCTCGCCCCGGCCTGGGCTGCGAGCCAACATGTAGGTCAGCTTGGCGTCATCGCTGTCCCGGTCTGTGGCCGACAGGAAGTCCACCGTCACCTGGACACGCCCCCCCTCCTCACAGCTCAGCTCCCCCAGCAGGCCGCCGCCAAGCTGAGGAGGCTCATCATTCATTGGCAGGATCTGATGACAAAAGAAAGACAGAGGAATTAATGAGCGGTCACATGTTTAAAGACTACTTCCTGAAGAAGAGAAAGAGTGCTAACGAAATGGTGGCAATGTTCGTGACCGTAACCACCATCCTCTGGACCTCCACCTTCAGAACCTCCTCCTCACACCTGCAGAATATTTCACCATAGATGCATTTTATTCTCTTCATTCTGCCGCCATTAAGACACTTTTGCACTAAATAGGGGCGATGGTCACTGACAAACTAGAGGAAGAAATTAAACAAAAAAACTCAACTCTTTAAATTAGGGATGTTCCTATCTAGGACAACAGAGCCGTGTACTGATTTCTGTTTCTGTAATCAAATTACTGAAGTAAGTAAAAAGGGAGGGGTCCTCAGTTGACCCCTTTAGTTTCTTGTTGCTGTGTTGTTGTAAAAGTCATAAAAACTGGAGCAATTCAGTTTAAATATTCAAATATTTACAAAACAGCAGAGAGACCCGATCACCTGTGACCTGGATCAGACAGGAACTCACCTGGACCAGCAGAACCACGTCAGCTGAGTTCAGACCATCCGTCACCTTCAGACCCACTTCATCTTCTGTGGTTTCAGAGTCGTCGTGGATGTATCTGCAGCAGAAACACTCTTTCTATGGATATTTATTCTAATATTCAACTGAGAACCATTTAGGACACAGGTAAGACTTCTAAAATGTTTTAAGCTGCAAGAAGTGAGGTTGACCCCAACAGAAAGGACCTGACAGGAAACTGGAAACTTACTGACTTTTTTAAAATTTTTTGTTTGACTGAACCTGGCGATATTGATCTATTCTGAAGGAGGTTGTTCTATTTGTTTGTTCTTTGACAAAACACATTTGTAGTAAAAAATAATAATGAGTTATTATGTAGAAATCAATACATCTGGAGGGGGTCTCCTCTGGACCAGCACAGACTGGTGGAGTTTAATCTTTAATCCTGTTTCAGTTTCTTGTTTCCAGAACAATGGTCATTGACCACACCCCACCACCCCTCTCCAAAATTTCATGGGCCAATCACATTTCTCACAATTTCTTGCTCAGACCTTAATAAGAAACATGAGAAATGTAGATGGTGGTTTCCTGTGGTTTTCTTGCAGTTTCTCCACTTGTCAGTTAAAAGCAGCTCTGTGGCCACACAGTCAGGTCAGCACAGTGGCGTCTCCTCCTCTCTAAATCAAACAGACCTCTTGATGTCAACCATGCTGATGGGCTAAATCTAAACACTGGAACCAGTTAGATGAAGTTATAGTCCATCTGAGTTGAGGTTTAAACATGGACATTGTCTCACCTGAGTCTGAGTCCTCTCAGGTCCTGTAGATTGAACCAGTCTCCTTGCAGCAGCGTTCGTCCCTGCAGCTCCAGTCGACCGTGACGGGCCATCCTCTGGACCTCCACCTTCAGACCCTCCTCTTCGCTGTCCCGATCCTGGACCAGGAGGTGCTCCTCTGTTACAAAGGCTGCACCACCCTCTTCCACCCGCAGCAGGTTGGTGTAGGCCTGAGGAACCACAACAACCAGTCAAACGTGGACTACGTTGATGGATCATCGTCAACATTTAGCAAATGAAAAAGAAAAAAAAGCCCAGCCTGCGTGTGACCTCTGACCTCTGGTGCCTGGTTGTCCACGGGGGTAACAGTGATGTTGAAGAGGAGGCCGGACACAGTGCCACCATGGTGGTCACTGACAGAGAAGATGAACTGGACAAACAGCGGCTTGGGGCCGATGTCCTCCACAGGAGGCATGAAGGCCACTTTCATGTGGTTCACAGCATGCTGGGAGAACAGGGGAAGGAGGGGTCAATCTCAGATTATAATCTACAGTCAGTGTGTGTGTGAGGTGTGTTTCATACCTGAGTGAAGGACTTTAACACTGGTACCATGTGGTCCTTCTTCATGGCGTTGCTGACGTCTGTGTAGAACAGGCGTCCTGTGTCCATCAGCCTGAAACAACAACACATGAAGCAGCTTCAGCTTCAGAAGAAATTGTTTTACGTTTTCTCTCAGACGTGTGGTGGTGTTACCCAGGGTGCAGTGGGCTGAAACAGGGCTGTGTGACCACGTAGGTGAGGTCAGTGCCGGGATGCTCTCTGTCGGTGAAGTGCAGGTGACTCTGGGTGACATAAACCACATCTGTCTCCTTCACTGTCAGAGAACGGACGCTCCCGGGAACCTCCACCGGGAGTTGGTCCTTCACCGGGAACACGTGAACAACCACCGTCTGGAGATGCAGCAAGAACACAGGATATGACACCTCCACTCTGACAGGAAGCTACTGACGTCCTGAGGGGTTACACTCACATATGTTTGGGAGAGATTGGGCGGCTGGTGGCTGTCGGACAGTGTGAAGTCAAATGAGTCCTCAAACATCTCGTCTCCAGAGTGCTGGTAGTAGATCTGACCCTGGATCAGGTCTCTCTGCAGGAACTGGTCCACAGGGACTGTGGAGCGAAAGCAGGATCAACACAAAACTTATTCTACCACTAATAACCACACTGCAGAAGCTCCACCCCCTCACCTGCATCCTGAGCCGAGCTCCTCCTGACCAGCTGCCCAGCCCGGGGCGCCAACACCACCTGGTAGAGGATGTAGTCGTCACTCGAGTCCAGGTCGGAGGCGAGCAGCGTGACCTCATCCAGCCTCACGGCCCCACCCTCCTGCACCTCCACGGCCACGTTGTTAATGAGGAACGGCGGCGAGTCGTCCTTTGGCAGGACATTGATAGGGAACTTGTGGCGGATGCTGTGGCGGCCATCACTGATGCGGAAGACGATGTGGTCGCGGGTGGTGTCGCTGTCGGAGTGGTGGTAGACGACCACGGCCTCCTTCAGGTCGCGCACACGGAACATGAATGCCTTCCCGCCTGAAACAGTGACTTCATTTATTATACAAATATAACAACAGAAAACAGTGTATTTAATACACTTTACATGAAAAATATGAATTATTTAGATAGATTTAGATTAAAAAAGACAAAATTTTAAACATTACATAGATTAATTAAATCTTTAATTGTTTGAATCAGATTTTTATAACAACTAAAACTAAACAAAAACATTGTTTATTTATTATTAAAATGTAACAAAACATTGTGCCGGGTATTTTTGAATATAAAGACATTTTACATTAAAAACATTCCTGAAGTTATTACATTTACATATAAACAACGACAACTTTTATATTAATATAAATTTATATTATATAAATGCCTGGAAGCTTGATGTCAAACAAAAATGTCTCTTTTTTTTCCAAAGTTCATTGCACCATTATGTTGTTTTTATCATTTTTGCATTCATGGTTTTTCTCTCTTTTCAGTGTCAGCCTATTTCTGAATTATTTTGAAATCTTATTTCTCTTTTTATCCTGCGAAAGAGATACACTGAGTCAAATTAAGAAAATGTGAATAATATATTTGTATTTTCTCATTTTTTGCAGATTTATAAACATTTCATTGTGCCCAGTCTGACTTTAATCAAACTTGTTTATTCTGTTTTGTTTTGTTTTGTTTTTTAAATATGTTCCCATTTTTCATCATTAGGGTTTTGATCTGATTTTTGCAACATTTGTTCTGTTCATCAGCTCAGTGATATGAACAAATAAAGTCTAAGTCCTCACTTTCATGTGATGACATGAATTCATAAAACTCGGCTCTGATCGGAGTTAACGGTAGAACCTCAGTGTTTAGTATTAATGATGATTTAATAAATGACATCACGATGATGAAAAATCGTTTGCACGACCTTTGACCTTTCAACACATTACATACATTTCTCAAAATATTAAAAATGAATTAAATCGTCAGCTGTTTGAATCTCATTCTTACAGAAATAAGCAATATAATAAACAAGTAATATAAAAAAATTTAATCAATAATATGATTTACTAATTATTTTATAAATTGTTATTAATGTTTGTATTATCAACATTGTATATATTAATATCATATATTAATATAGACTACAACATTTTATTGATATTATTATATAGAGTAGCTACAAAATATTTTTACATTACAAATATGTTAAGAATTAAAGACGACATCTCATCACTTGTTTTTTTTTTTCTTCGGTTGCTCAAGAGAACAATCGTGTTTCTGGCTGCGATTTATTTTGAAAGTCTGAGTGTGAACTTGTTGGGGTGCGTCCTCAGAGTTGGACCAAACCTGTCTGTCCCACATTCCTGACATGTAGGCCATGTCCATCTGTTGGCGCTCTGCTGCTGGCTGGCCTTCCTCGCACGGTGCAACATGCTAACGCTAACAGCAGAGCGCCACGTGGCCGCCGCCCGCTGGCGGACATGTGTTGTTGACGGAGGACGGCTCAGTTTGCAGCCAACGCTTCGCACTTTGATTCAATTACCGTCTCCGACACATTTTCCTCCTATTGTCACTTGGAAATAACAAGTTTCTCTTAGCGCCTGCAGGCGCCGCGTAGCGCTGGCTGCGGTTGGCGCTGTGAACACCGGTGGGGTAAAACATGGCGTCCTTCCCGGTGGTCGCCCGTTTGCCAGGATGGGGGGCTTCCTGTCTCCACGCACACGCCAGAGAGACAGAAGGGCAAGGTCAGCTGACAGATTGAGAGACGAGCGGTCGCGAGCCCGAACCTCATTAGCAACTTTACCAAGGGGAACCAGCAACTCGTCCAAGTGATGGAAACAACTTGGTAATTAGGCCCAAAGGTGGCGCTGGGCAGCAGGCCCACCACGGGACACGTGTGTGTGTGTGTGTGTGTGTGTGTGTGTGTGTGTGTGTGTGTGTGTGTATGTGTGTGTGTGTGTGTGTGTGTGTTTGTATGTGTGTCAGGACAGGCAGACGTCCATTTGGCTAAAGGCGTTGGACGGATCCTGCAGTGACTGTCCCCATGCTGCAGCGTTGCCGCCGCCCCCGAGTGGCAACGTGGAGGGTCTGCCCCCCTCTGAGACAGCTCCACTAGCTAACACCCACCCCTCCCTCCACCCCCTGACTGAGACCGGAGCCAAACTTTTGTCAGATTTACTGCTTTTTAACAAGAGCAGCAGATAAACAGGAGGAGGAAGTGGCCCAATGGGACAAAAGTTTTAGCAACCGTCCAACTAATAAACTGATCTGAAACCAGCTGATCTGTTCATGCACTGAAGAACAAACTAAGAATGAGTTGAAGGTTTGTGCAGTTTGTCAGTGATGAAAATGAAAATAACACTTTGCCTGGAGACTTTAAACAGAGTGACATCAGCACCTGTGTCCAGATGTGGGAACTCCTGTTACTGTGCTACCAGCTAGCTCCAACCAGCAGCTGCTCAATGTTACAGCCTCAGAGGAGCAGCGGCCCAGAGATCAGACTGAGAAGCCACTGCTTTCATCTGACCTGGACCTGGATCAGAGACCTGGTTGTGGACATGTTACTGAATCAGAGACATGGTCCTGAGCCATCACAGCTCATTGTGAAGTAGTAGTTTCTAAATATCTGGCATCTTGAGATAATTAAATACCATAGAGGAGCTAGATGTAAAACAATGACTCCTTCCCCAACCTTGTTGGATTTATTCAGAGCACAGTTTATTCATTCAGGTCAGACTCTGGTCGTGACGTTGTGTCCTGATTGGTTCTTCTCACACTGACGGTGTAGGTGAAACACAGTCAGTTCACAGCTTATTGTCCTGTGTCTGTGAGTAAAGCACCCATGACGGTCTGTCCCTGTCGACCCCCCAGAGCCCTTGCCCCCCCCGTAGCTGGTAGCATGAAACCTGTTTAGGGACAGTGCATCTGTTCCCTGTTCACGACTCCATGAAATGGCATGAGTCCCTCAATCTGTCCTGCTGCCGTCTCCCGGCGCGCTGGGCTGGAAGGGACAGAGCAGGACGGCGGCAGCGGCAGTGATGGCGGCGGCCCCAGTGCTGCCACGGCCCCTGGCGACGCGGCCGCCGCCCTGTTTTACACCTGATTAGAAAACACATGCAGCAGCTCTGGACATATGCTGCAACTGCCACAGCACACGGAGCAAAGAGGGCGGAAACGAGCAGACGACCAGCAGCTCAGGGCAGTGTGTGCATGTGTGTGTGTGTGTGAAGCTGACTCCTTTAGCCTGTTCCAAGGGAATAAAAACACATGAAACGTTTCATGCAGCAGTCTCACACCTGGTCAAAATGTCTAATCAACTGCCTCTGATTTGTTTATTACATTTTACGTATATACTAATTTATGATGTCTTTTTTAATGCTGACAAACATTTAAAGTACAGACATTAAACGTTTTATTTGTACTGAGTGAACTGACTCATCTCAATAAAGACAGAACATGACAGATCAGCAGGTGTTTAACCTCAAACACCACTTTCTGGGGCGTCCAGATAACTGAATAGTTATGATGCACCACCTTGGCGCTTGCAGTGATTCCAGTTCGAATCCCAACCGAGACAATCTTTACTGCATTTCCCCGCTCTTCTCCCGTTTCCTGTCTATCTTCACTATGATTATCAAATAAAGGCAAAACTGGCCAAAAAAGTACTTAATAACTAAAAACACCACTTAACCTGCAGATTATACATGGATTATACAGGTATTATATATATATATAGGTATTATACAGAGATTATAGAGAAAAAACTGAGCAGGCAACCCAGTGACCTCTCACCTCTGACACTGAGACGTCCATGCAGGGGTCCGTCCACAGCCACCAGATACACAGCGTCAATGTTATCGTTGTCGACAATCTGCAGCTCCTGCCATGTGATTGGTCGGGACTGACCCTCCAACAGGTCCAGACCTGAGATGATTAAAGTATGATGACATTAATAATTTATTCTGAGCATTATTACTATTCTGACATGTTGGTTACATACCCATGTTCCAGGAAACTCTGGGAGCATTTGTTTCAGATGCTCTGATGGAAATGTGGACCATGATGAGAGGACTGGTCATGTAGGAGCCGTCTATAACCTGGAACTCCACCTTATGCACACATGATATATCTGTCTGTATACAGCTTTATAAACAGTCTCCATCTTTATATACAGTCATCCATGCTGAGTTTTTACCTCATAGTTTCTGCGATGTGATTGGCTGCTGTTGGGCGGCTGATAGGCCACTTTCATCTCATTCAGGTCGGTCCAGGTGAACGACCTGATGGGTTTGGTGTGGTCATCCAGGTGGGTGATGTAGCCCTCAGCAGGGGGGGTGGTCACATTGAAGACCAGCCTCTCCTTCGGCGTCTCTTGGTCCTCAGCATCCAGGGCAGCGGTGGTGAGTGGGGTGAGGATGAACTGGTCCACTTCCAGGATGAAGGATGCCATGAAGGCGGCCTTTGGCGGCTGGTTCTGCATCGCACCGTGGATCAACACTGGTAACCACATGGCCTCTGTCTGTTGGCAGAGGGAGAGAAAACATGATGATCAAGGCGTTGTGTTTTTCTCTCGCCTCCATGCGATTTCTGTTTCTCTTGTCTCCAGTTTGCATAAAAATACTTCTCCTTTGGGACAAATGTATATTTTAAGACAACATATAGCATGAGGAACTGCTGAGAGAGGACTGGAGATGGAGGAGATGAGGACTGCTACTGTCATATGTGGTGTCAAAAAGTAAGCAAGTGATAGCCCAGAATATACAGTCAGATGTGTTATTCTCTATACGACAGAGACACTTCATGTGCTAACAAGGTGACAAAGACTGGTATTAACATTTAGTAAGTCGTAAACCTCCTTTCACTTCCACACAAGTTGAGAAAAGTTCGCAGGAGTGGGATGTCACCTTCTGACTGCCAACTAACATCTCGCTGCCTGACGTTAATCTCACATGGAAAACATCCGACTCAGAAACAACAAAAAAACTCATTGTCGTCTCTAACAGCAATTTTTTTTGCCTCAAACTCCTTGTTTTTCTCCGTGGATCAGTAACATCATTGTTGATCAGTTTCACTCCCTGAATGTGACCTATACCTCCAGCAGGGCCCTGGTGCCCTGGTCCCTCAGCTCCACCCTGATGGGGATGTAGTCGATCTCAGGTGACGGAGGACTGAGGTGCTGGTACTTGAGGCCGGAGCTCAGGAAGTTGTGGCAGGTGGTTTTCAGGAAGCGAACCTCTGTGGTGTCGTGGCGAACCTGCCTCGGCCTGAGGACGGATGTGGAGGTCGTAAAGACCAGTTTGTATCTCTTTTGTATTTATTGTTTTATTTGATTTTATTCCAGTAACATTATAGAGTTATGATTTGTTTTGATTCTATTTTATTTTACTTCATTTGTTCATTTTGTTTTTTCTGTTGCCTGAGCTCAAAATAATAAACTTAAAATTTTAATCTATTTTGTAAATTGTTTCAACAAACGGATGCAGATTGATCGGAACAAAAATTAAAGTATTTTTGTGTTGTATTGAGTTTTTGATTGATTGTTTTTATTCCTACTTTTTTTTTAAATTTTCTTTTTAAAAAATATTTTCCTTGGTTTTCTCCCCATTGATTTACTGAAAATAACAAATGAATTAAGTAAATGTATTACAATTATCCTTTTATTCTTTATAATATTGAAATTTATGCTGCAGATGAAATGATTAAATGTCTAAATGATTATTATATATTTATATTTTATTATTAATAGTAATAATTACAATAATTGTAATTATTATTAGGATTATTTTAATAAAGTATCTTATAATTTGTAAAATGAGTCTGTGTTTAATTCATCCTACAGGCCTGAAGCATCAGTGCTGTTGCTATGGTAACGTACCTTTCCTGGGGGCAGAGTCGTCCTCCCTGACGAGCTGCCCAAGTGCAGGAACATTAGCGTCTGTGGTCGTCAGTCTGACAGTGCAGCCCGGGTCGCCAGCAGCCCTGATACTCAGCACGGAGCCGTTGATGGCATTGGACAAACCGTAGAACTGAGGAACTACAAGGGGGGCGGTGCCCAGCTCCACCATCCCCGACCCCAAGTCCAGCACCCACACCATAAGCACCACGTCCTCCACCTGCGTGTCAGAGGACGTGAACCTGCAAAAACACACAGCGTCAGGTTTGTGATGGAGGCGTGCTGACGTTTCCCTCCTGACGACTTACCTGTAAACTCTGAGCAGCACCGTGTCCTCGTCCAACAGAGGACTGCCGTTGTGGACGTACTTCACCTCGTCCTGCCGGAAGCTGCAGTCAAACACCTGTAGATTACAGATTCTGAGCTGGACTGTCCTTGCACTGAGACAATCGACGTCAAGCATCTAAGCAGCGGGGGGCGTGTCCTCACCTGTGGCGTCAGCCTCCCAACCCTCTGTGTGACCGGCTCATTCATCACCACCTCCACCTTACAGTCAGCACTTGGCTCCACATCAATCTTCAACTGCTTCTCTGTGATGAATGCAGAGCGACCCCTGATGACCTCCACGCCCAAGTTCACCACAACCAGACTCCCACCACAGATGCCCGCTACCGCCACCAGCAACAGCAGCGACACGCAGACAGCAGCCATTTAAGACTTTCACAGGTTCAGATAAGCAGAGTTGTTCTGAAGGAAAAGGATGAAGCACAGACAAAAGTGTTTCAGTCCTGGGCCATCGTCCCTCTACAACCTGAAGACAAGACAGGACACTGAGGACATGCTTCCACCATCACCATCTTGAAACTGATGTTTGTATGAGAAAGCAATGACACTGCTATTTTCAGTGAAGACAGAAACTGAAAACAGTTCTTGAGAAACCTTCCGCAAAACCAAAACCAGGAACTAAAAGAGGCTCAGCAGCTGTAAATGACTCCACCCTTTGACCTTTTTCAACAACTTCTCACCTTCTCACCTGAATATAACTAGTGTCAGAAATATCCAAGCAGCTAAATTTAACCACCTTCAGGCTGATAACAAAAATCCTCCAAACCCTCACAAAAAGTAGAAATATTCCCAGCATGCAGCTGGCTGCCTCCTCCTCTAGAGAACGCTTTCACCCTCCATTTCACTTCAAACTAAAGCCGACTGGAGGAAGCAGGAGGTTAATCTGTGACCCTGCTGAGGTGCTGGAACTAGCCTAGGAGCGCAGGGGGGGAAGTTTGTTATCAAAGAGGAGATGCCGACTGGAGCCGGCGTGTCACTTCCCATTGGGTCTGACAAGCAGCGGCTCGTTAGTGAACATTCACGTCACAGCAAGGTTTTTATTTTTCCTGTATCATCAGAAAACAGGCAGCTGTGAACCAGCAGGAGGCACTGACATTAATTCACACAATAATACATGGTGACCCCACCCCCTGGCTTACATGATGTAGACCACATAAAGCACGTATGGGGAGTATGGGGGCAGTGACGTTTGACAACATTTCAAACGAACATACCTATTTACGTACGTAAAGTGAGCATAAATGAGCCTTGACTTTTCATTAAAACCCCCCATTCACCTTGTAAGGAGTCATTTAACTATCACAGTGACTTCAAAGTTGATACATTAACTTTAAAATTTTGACTAGTGTACCTAGTGTTACTTTGTTGGACCAGATTTATGAAGGTTTGGCAAAATGAAATGAGATGGTCCAGCTTACGGAGCATTTCGTGTTTACATTTTTTATGTCCTTTACGTGTATAAGTTCCACTACTCTTGCCAACTAGCAATAATAACAGTACAGTTTGTCGACATATAGAGAAAAAGAATATATATATATATAATTATTATATATAAAATATTTAAAAATCTATAAAAAATTAATGTTACATATTGCAGATTAAATATTATACAAAATACAACTATTTCCTCCTACTACTCCAGTCATGTGACTTTTAGCTTTAACTACATGTCCACATGACAAACGTCACCTATGCTGCAAAGAATCTTGGGATATGCTGGACCATGAAGGATCCAACGGTTGTAGTCTTTGTGGCTCGGGAAACCAAGCTGGATTTGATGAATCTACTGAGTGCAACTGTTTCTGACAGTTGTGGATCCAGATCTGGACCTAGACCTGGACCTGGAACCAGGCTGAATCTGGGTGAAACAGAAGACTCGGGTGTGACTGACAACTGACTTAATACTTTAACAGCCACGACCTCCGGAGAAGATGTTGAACTGTGAACCTGCAGAAACAAACTGAAACTGAAAACACTTTGACGTAGTAGCTGTTTAAAAACAGTCAGATCAGATTTTGTTTTTGTATCTGACACATTAGTGTCACTGGCTAAGTGATCCTCAGATGTCAGTAAACCTTGTGCTACTGAAACTGTGACAAACAACAAACGCATTCGATACTACCTGAGGTCCTGTTGTGTTTACAACCCCTTGTGGTATAAACCTCTTTTCTTGCTCACTGGCGTCCTCTAGTCACAGTCCACACACCACCATAGATCAACACTATCTACTGAACGTCTTCCAGGAAACAACAACATCAGGATTAATCTGACTTTCCTTCCAGCATTTAGCGTTTAACATTTAGCTTGTGAAACTACTCAGAAGAATCAGTGTACCAACTCAGAGTCTAGTAGAGTTTTAGCTGAAACCCTCAGAATCCCTCCAGAATAAATTGGCTGCATTTTGCTGTTGTCTCTCTCAGTTTATTTAAATCTCACCTGGACGTCCTGTAGGTCGGGGTCTTTGCAGAAATGTCTGAATGTTGGATCAGACTCAGCTCGAGGCCGGACGCTGCCTGATAAATAATCCTACAGCTGCTGCTGCTGTGGAAATGACTCACTGCTGCTGAATGGGAAACACAGCCGCTGCAGCTCTGAATGAAACATGATAATTAACTTGAAGTCTGACCACAAGTCAGACCCACACGCTGCTTTGAACACTGGCAGGGTCTGGACTCAGGCTGTCTTCAACCGGCAGCTGTGCCCACGTCTAAAGGCTTTAATCTGGATTATTTTCATTCCAAGCGTACCAAGTCGTCAACATTTACCTCAGGTTTCCATTTTTTAAACAGTGAAGGACCACAAGATGCTAAACTTGTCAGAGTGCCCAATCAGTCCCATACTACTAATGATAATGCAACTACAACCACTGCAGAAAGGTGGTACTACTGATAATGAAATTTACATTTACGTTTTCACAAAGATGTTATTTATTTATGCAAGGCTTTCACTTTAAACGATCAGCAACTGCTAAACAGCTAGCCCCATCTCATCCTGTCTGGACTGCAGGTCCATGTCTCATCCTGCAGGGGGCACCGATAATTTCTGTTCAGAACCAGGACTTCATTCCCCAGCTACTGTTAGAAGGCTAGCAGTTAGTTAGCAGTTAGCAGATTAGCTATTAGCATCTAACAACAGGCAGGTTAGTAGAAACTAAATGTTTTATCTTGCTGTCAAACTATAACATTTTTTCAGAACTGATCTGGGATCAGATCAAATTCACTGACACCTGATCCAGGACTTTACACTGAGACCCAGGACAGGATTTTTGCAACCAGGACCAGTAATAAGACTATAGGATGATAGGGTAGATAAGGATGAGAGGATGATGAGAACGATCAACTTTCTGCAGTGCTACAGACCATTGACATCTTTCTGCAGATCTTAATGAACTAATATCCTAAATCATCATGGACCACCTATGCAAGTCATGATTGGTCAAGGGATGGGGCCATGTTTTCTATACAGTCTTTATCTTAATATACAATAGCCACATTTCCATCATAGGAATCTCCGGGCGCCGTTAGCGTGTGTCTCCACCAGAGGAACGGTTTCCGAGGGGCAAAACTGTCTCGGAGTAATTACTCTGTTTGGCCTCAATAAGTTCTTGGGCTTTAGGTTGACTTGGTGGTGATTGGTTATAACTCAAGGCAGGATATGACGCAAAAAAGATGCAATCAACATAGCGCCGTTTTTTAAAACCCAGCAGCTGACGCGCTCGAACAGTAGGATCAAGAAAGAACGAAAGATTGAAAGAAATGGAGAGGAAGACTTACAGAAAGTGGACTGACAATGAGGTGCATGCCTTGTTGGCTTTTTATGGGAACAGAGAAGTACAGGGGGGGTTCGAGTTGTCCTAAAAAACGAAAACCTTTATCTGGAGAAGTCGGGGCACCTTGATACCCTCGGTAAGCAGTGCTGTGAGAAATTGAAAAAATTGAAGCAAGACTACAAAAAATTTGCACACATCAGCTTATTCCACGTTGACTTGTTATTCCTCTTCGCACCTATTCGAGTTGTTGTTTTTTTCTTTGTGTTGCTAAATGATTGCGTCACTTCCGGAGTCAGTTGGGGCTCTGCTGAGGTCCCACTCTTGGTGGAGACACAAGGCTGCAAAGGGCTGCGAGAGAGGACATTCCTGAAAAGTTCCCGCCCCCTAAAATTTCCCCACCATTCATCCAGTGGAAACACAGCTAGTCTCTAACTTCATATACAGTCTCCGTCTTTATATACAGTCTTTATGTCTGAGGCTTATCTGATACTTTGCTCGTATGTGACTCTGACTCTGTTTCTATGATCTGAGTTCAGTCCGTGCAAATCTGTGTTGTTGTAAAAAGCTCAGAGAAAGTTTCCTGTGAACTCCTGTCGCTCTGATCACATCCTCAGCCTGTAAACACTGAAGGACACACAGTGTGTGTGTGTGTGGTTGTGTCTGTGTGTGTTTACAACATGTGAATGTTTTAGATTAGGGAGCAGCTGACACAGAGGCAGAGAATAAAAATGGAGGAACCTCATTTTACTACAGTTTGTTTCTTGTCTATGCAAGGCCTCATGGAGGTGTGTGTGTGTTGGCATGAAAGTCAGAGCAACAACAAAAAGTGTGTGTGAAAGTGTGTGAAGCTGGTTGGCACTTACCTCTAGTCGTATGTGTTCGTCTCTGTCTTCTTCACCTTCTGCACGCGCTCAAAGGAAGAGGAATGCTGACACACACACACACACACACACACACAGTTCACACTCAGTGTTTGCCACCACCCCCCATTCAACGGCTCAACGTCACCCTGAGATGTTTGGCATCCAACAACACAGAGAAGGAGGGAGGGGGTAAACTGTGAGATGGGAGAACAAATGGGCAAGCGAGTCGATCAGCCGGTCAAATCCTGGAGACAGAAAGCGAGAGAGAGAGAGAGAGAGAGAGAGGAAATGTGCTTCCAGGACTTTCAGGTTTCCAGGACTTTTTTTTTTTTAACCCCCCGCCCCCTGTCTTCACTACTATGTCTGTTGAATCCATCGTTCACTCTCAGTAAACAGCAGTTTCATGTTTCCAGATAATGAAACTTGTTTGACTCATATTGAGAGTGTGATGTGATTAAAGAGCTGACCCTGATAATCCATTAGAGAAAAATATTAGTGATGGAATAACTTCTGCTCCTGTGACCTTCTGTACATGCTCAGTGCGTCATCGTATCCAACCAGGTCAAAGGTCAACAGGGGTGGTGCCAAGTGGAGAGACATGTCTCCTCATGACTGTGCTGTGGTCCTGAAATGGACATTTATGAAGTGATGGAGGATAACTTTGTCTCAGCAGCAGCAGTGGGATCGAGCTCATGTCACACAAATGTGCTCGCACATTTAGGACACACAAACACATCTGAAGGTGGAATATATATATGTTTGTCTCAGATAAAATAAAAAATAAATTTGTGTGAACTTACTGTTGAAATAACAGCCTCTCTGTTGTACAGAGCAGGTTAAAGCAGGAGGAACTGTTAGCGTTGCTCCATTGATGAGAAGAAAAAACAAGTTTTAACTTTGAGGGAAAATCCCGCAAATGGAAGCTGGAGGCCTTTGTGTCACTGCTGTGGATCATTAATGCACAAAGCCACGGTCCCCACTGAGCTGCTGCTCACAGAGTGAAAACACACAAAAACATACACACACACACACAGTGGTTTACTTCTGCAGGTGATGCAGATGCAGCAACTCTGGATAAAAGCTGAGTCAAACTGTTCATAAACTTCAGGTCTGAAAAGTGAAGCATGTCACAGCTACAGCTCTTTTTAATGGCCAGCGTAATGTGAGCATCTCCCTTTTTGACTGAAAGGTTTCAGGAGGCATTATCTTGCATTAGCGTTAGTCAGTAGCTGATAATTCATTTATAGTGACAGTGTCTTGTGTTTGTGTTACACATATTGTAAACATACACTGTATGTCCTCTGAAACACCACAGTGCTCATATTGATACTGAGGTTTTTATTCACATGAAACAATGTCAGAACAGAAACAATAGAAAATGTCATATGAAAGCAATTGTTACAAATATTTTGATGTGAATTGTCTCTGGAAGACATCAAACAGTCCGTCTACTGTCCAAAAAGTGTGGAAAAGGAGAGGAACAATAAGAAGGTTGGCTTTTATCCTCTGTGCTACTGGTGATGATTGATGATGTCAGCATTCAGGCTCCATGAACCCTGATCTGACCATTCATACTCAGGTCACAGAGCTACGACAAATGCTTCAGATGTAAAGAATACAGAAGAGCATCGTCTGCAAAATAAAACTGGGCCTAGAATAGAGTGAGTGTAACTCCATATCTCCACATCAGATCTGTGTCCACACAGTGTTGAAAACATCATTTTCGAGATTCATGGAAAAAACCATAAATCTTGATAATAGGGTAAATTTAACCAACAATAACCGGATGATGTATAGTTTAATAAATAAAAAAAAATGTAATGTTGTAAATGTTTCAGTCTGGTTTCTGGGTAAATCTCTGCCTCACTAAAAGCAGCTATTCAGCCTTGATTATACTGGATCTGAGCACAATGATAAACTGATCACAGAATTAAAATAAAGCTAAACTTACATGAGGCTGAGGGAACTGATCTCAACTTAAGTTTCTTCTCAGTCAGAGTTTTTTGTTGAAACTGATAATAATTTATATGAAATCTCTAAATGAACTTTTGGTGGTCCTCAAGGATCAATGTTAGGACCACACATTTTTTTCTGTAGTTCAGAGAGAAACAGGTCACACAGTTTACTTTTATTTACTTTTGGTAACATTTATATTCAGAAAATGTTATAGATCCTTATAGATCCCTTTCTTTACAACCTTAATTTCACAAAGTGAACACAGATCTCTCAGATCTCACTGACCCTGCTGATGCTGATGTTGTAAAGCAACAAGTAAAAGATGAAGTTAAATGACTTTTGACGAGGGAGAAATAAAGGTTTCATTGACATTAAAGAGTTGCGCCTTCCCTAGCAGGTGTCCTCTCCTTGAATTGATTGATATATTAAACATTAAACCATCTGAGTTCAATAATTATTTATTTTGGTTGTGACACATTCAGGTCCAGGTAGTTCTCATCAAAACATTTCACAAATTCAGATAAAGCAGAACACCTGTCATCAGAAAACCTTAAGTCCCGCAGCCGTCTATAATCAAACATTTTTAACTGAAACTGAAAACATCTTTATCGTCTTTATATATCATATATATTATCTTTTGTCCGCTCAGCATCAACAGCAGCTGATCCACACTGAACGCAACATGCAACACAAATGAAGTTTCCTCCTGTTAAAGGTTTGATGGTATGTTCAGTGGCAGGAGATTGACTCATTGATGAAGTTGGTGTTCGTCTGATTTTTATTTTTCCTGACATCCTGAAGGTCAGAGAGCACATGGATCATCAACCTGAGCTGTAGCTGCTGAGAAATCTGAACATATCGATGTGATAATAAATGTCGAATTGTCGCGTGCTGTGTCTCCTGCAGTTGAGTGTTTAAACACATGTTTCTGAGCAGCAGCTCAACTTGTCGACACTCTGATCACTGGGAAAACCATCCAGCAGAGGAAGGAAACTGCTTCCTCTCATTTCTCTTCTCTCTGTTGACTCGTTGTGTCGATCCAGCAGCTGGAAGATGATATGGTTCTTCCTTGAACAAACGAGCATCCCGGCTGAGGTCTTCATCAGGTCAGTGCTGAGGCCAATCAGGAATGTGGGGGGCGTGTCCTCCCCAGCTGTCGATCCAGCTGCTGCCATCAGTCTGGACATGGAGTCTGTGATGTTTCTCTTTAAATTAAACATTAACTTCTGCTAGTTTGTTCGATCTTAAAGACATTAGCAAGTGCCACCAGAGGGCAACCATCTTTCAACAAGCTGGATGGCAACGTCGGTGGGACCTGTCATTTGTTTATTTACATTTACACCAGCACCAATCTTTTCCATCACCTCCTGTGATTTTTTTCAAATTAAAATACCCACCAGGAACTGAATAGGTTAGGATGACCTCTGCTAATGGAAGACTTTTATGGAAGATCTGGATTATCTGTGCAAATGTTGAATTTCAGTGGTGCAGTCAAGTGCATGAAAACTATTTCTGTTAAAGAGAAGTGATCAGACTTTCTCTCTGCAGCTCTGAGGTGTTTCTAGTCATCTAGACACCAAATCAGACCGGCTGTAGAAACCACAGAAGAGTCCTGCTTTCAGACAAGAAGTGGATCTGGATCGTCCAGCAGAACAGATCCATAAATAAGATAAAATACATTAAGCAAATTGTTCTGGTGTTTCTGAAAGAAGATGCCATAACAAGTGACAAGACTTATAAATCACAGGTGGAGACTAGCCTATCACATTTTAAAGGCTCCTTCAACAAATCTAGCTTATTTTTTCAAGTCATAAAAGCTGCAATGATTGAATCCCTCCTGGGATTGACATTAAAAACTGAAAGCATCCTAGAAAGTGTTTAACTTCACGACTAAGTCTTTTTCACTCTGTTTGTCTGACGTGATTTTCTGATGATTTTTAATGTGCCACACTATGTATGACATCCTATTGACGCTGAACTTCTGTGGGTTTCTATGCGATGCTTTTTTTTCAATGCAGGTGGTGATTGGATAAATGCTGAAAACTGTCATTCATTTCAAAGCCAGGATTCACTGGGGGGATGGAGCAGTGGGCTGGCCATGAAGCCAGACTTTGGTATTGATGGAACTGTCTAAAAGGCTGAACCCCTTTTGATTGGCAGGGATTTGGAAACAAACATCGGTATCTGTAGTAGAATCTAGTCCCTAGAAGATTTCTAAAAGTTTCCCCATGCTGTCTGTCCGCCTGGAGTGCTTGTTTCTTAGATAGCTCATTTTACACATTGTACATATTACACTGTAAATAAAACATACTAAGTACCATAATGTTATTGAATTTGTTGTTTAAGTTTTGTTAGTTCGCTCATAATCATATCATATCTCCTAGTCAAGTTGTAAAAGGGAAACTATAGCCTTCTAGTTAGCGTGCCAGCATGCACCCACAACTAAACTTTCCTTTTATCAGTAACTATCAGGCTGCAATAGGATTCATTTTATAATGTGCAACTAAAATGAGCTTCCCCCTGTTTGAACGACTAGCAGCACAGGCTAAATTTACAATGTGGATGCGCAGTTAAAGCTAAAGGTCACATAGTAGACAGAGCATGTTTCACTAATTATAATAATTCATATGTTTTATCTGCAATATGTAAAATTTAGGGTATTTTCTTCTGTTTTCTAGTGAGTCTCCGTGTCGTGGTCACATCTCTCCAGGTCTCTGTTGTTTGTGAGTGGGAAGAAGAGGCTCTGACTCGTTTGGGGAGAAGCTGTTTGACACGACCTGTTGGTTTAGACCCCTGGGTTTCTGAACCCCAAATATAAGATGACCTGACTTTATCAGAATTTTTCTAGAGAAAAAATACTGTCTTGTATTTGGATCGATAGGGTAGTTACATTACAATATTACTGTCTCTAAGTTGTAATGTGTTACATTACTCCTGTTTACTTTTACCAAAATAACCATGGAAGCAGGACTTGTCTTCAAATATGATAAAATGTAGTTTACTGCAGCTCATTCTACATCCAGTGCACAGTCTTTCTTTATCTGTAACAAACAGAAAAACACAATGGAGAGTAACATTGCTACATCTAGGGTGTCTAACAACTTTACAAAAGGTGTGTGTGCGTGCTCTAAACCCTGGCCCAGTCCCCGTGGCTTTGACTGTCTATCATGCACAAACAATAGCTAACAATGCCAAAATGTTCAATGACAACACTAGTTGCCAGTGTCCATTGAGACGGTCTTTCAAATTGGAACTAGGACTGGAGTACAGGTCCAATCAGTCGCCCCTGCAGGTGAACGAGAGGTGAGCAGGTGTGATACGCAGTGCAGGTACCAATTCTCCTTTGGAGCTCACACATCCTCATTTACATATGTCAACACTGACAAACTGAAAATAGTGAGAGAATTTTCCTTGAGAGCACCTTATGGGTTAAAACTGTGTTGTAACGCATTACTGAGCAATGTAACAAGTGTAATATTACTGAAAATCGACTGATAGACTGATTGACTGCTTTACATTACTGTGTTACAGCAAAAAGTAATACATTAATGTAACTGTGCTATTTTGGTAGCACATTATTCCCAACATTGTTCATAAACTTTTGTTCAAACTTCAGTGGAGTCATTTCAAAAAATTAGAACAACATAAAAATGTGACTGAGTGAATAAATAAAGTCCATCCTTCATGGCTGTGACCTGAGCATCAGAGTCCAGCTGGAGGAAGTTGTCTTGAACTTGAGTGGCGTCTGTCAGTCTGGATCGAGTTTCATTTGAGGCATCGATGCCAGAAACGTTGCCGCGGCTGTGACTGACGTTCAGTCGACCGTCCGGCCCTGATCACTTCTGACTGCTACCCTTTGCGTGGTGACTTTAGTCTTTGCCACAGCATTTGGCCCCATGCCCACCTCCACGGCCCTGAGGCCCCTGTCAGCCTGACACTGTGGCTCTTCCACTGCCTGAAATTAATTTCCCTTCCTCACTGACCCAGAATTAAAACCTACAAGCTGATGAGGCAGGAAAGAGAAAGTCGACAAAGTGGCACTGAACTTGGTGAATGTTTGGTCAGTCTCAGAGAGGTGGATGTTCAGGGTGTTGAGGGTGCATTTACACACCCTCAACACCCTGAGAGTGCATTTAGTGACAACTCTGTTGGCAAGGAACCAGGACCAGTCTGGATCAGGTGAGCAGCTGAGGGTTTCTGCCTCTTTCCATCCACACAGACTCTCCACCAGCGCCATGTTGGCAGTAGGACGGCAGTCACTGCCATCCTCTGTGGCACCGGTTCAGCTTGGCAGCACTGGGCCATGAAGAACTGGAGTCGAGTCCGCAGGCAGTCACCCAGATGCCTGAGACTCTGATCCACGTTTCACACTGCTCCCTTCTCCTCACAGCAGCACTTCCTGTACATTCACAACAAACAACACAGTGGAAAACTAATCCACCAATCAGGATGCTCAGAACTACAGTTGCCCACACTAATTCAGTTTCATCTTCACAGCCAAATAATACTACATTCCCATTAGCTGCTGTTATCCTGGGTCACAACTTGTTAGCATTAACTGCTCCAAGACAAGATGAATGTAGGAGATTTGGTACATTGGTACATGGAGAAAGATATGTCGGATCAAGCAAGCAGCATTCTAGGCTCAACAACAGAGGTTCAAAGACAGCGGTGCTACAAAAGTTACTGAAGTTGTGAAATTTTCTTTCAGTTTGTTTTCTCATCACAATCTAGTTTTAGTTTTTTACATCAGAGTGTGTCAGCCCATCCATCTGATACCGTTTCATGTTGAAACTCTTCCTCTGCTGTAAAAGGATGTTTCTGTAAGGAAATGACCACTTCAATTCCCCATCTTCTAAAAGCTCAGGTCTGACAGCAGGAGGAGCAGGATGGCTGCTGAGAAAAAGAGGGTGTGCAACTAATTAAAAAACAACCTTAGGTTATGTGATCTGCAGCAGTTTTGGAAGCTACATGTGATCTTGTTTGTTCAGCCCAGGTGCAAGTGTGTAAGAAGTAAATGTATTCACAAAGTTTAACGTTTGAATAAATACAGTTTTAAAATAGGTAACATCATTTTATGGATGCAGGCTGAAGGAAGGGAGATTTACAGATTTTTATGATTGTTGACATCAGCTACAAATATCAACATGAAAGCAGCTCAATTAACCACGCACACACACACACACACACACACACACACGTACACTTACAAACACTGCAGACCTGAACCTTCACCATTCACCTGTAGCTGGTAGCTTCTCTGACAGGACAACAACAACTGAACAACAGAAAATAAAAAACACACAAAAACTAAAATGTTGTGTGTGTGTGTGTGTGTGTGTGTGTGTGTGTGTGTGGCCTTTTACTCCCATTACAGAGTCATACTGGTGACCAGTGGAGGCTGAGAGTTACACTGGGAACCTGTCAGCTTCAATACGTCACAAGAAATGACTGACTGACAACACCCCCATGTCAGTGTATCACACACACACACACACACACACACACACACACACACATACACGGCCTGCAGTCTGGCCTGCAGTACCAGGTAAGGGAAAGGAGACTGAAGGGGACTGAAGGAGAAAAGAGATGAGACAATGAATATAGTGAGGAAGAGGAGGAAATGGGTGAGGGGTAGGGGGGGTTAAGGGGGAGGGTGTGGGGGTGGGGGTGGAGGGGTCTGACCTTCCCTGGCAGCGAATCACGAGGACGAGCTCATCCTCAGATTATGCAAATAAGGCGTTGTGTTGATGCAAAACAAACCGGACAAACCGGCCGCTAATGTTTCTCCAGTCGTGAAAGGGCGAGAGTCCCTGGGAGAAATACCAGGAGAGAGAGAAATGAGGGGGGTTATGGGTAATGAGCGGGGTGGGCGGCGGCTCCTGCAGCGTTATACATTATCATATTTCCACATAATTAGTTGGTTTTTCCACATGAAATGAGGAAGCGGCTCGACGGTGCGTTCACAGCCGCAAGGACAAGTGGCCTCTGCTCCTCTGTTACTGAAAGATGGATGACCTTTGACCTTTTCTCTCACATCACTGACCCACACACACACTCCACCAGCCTGTTAACGAGGACTGAGTCCATGGAGCTGATAGAGGCCATTAAGGAGAGTCAGTGTCTGTACCAGGAGCCTATGGGGGAGGTTAGAGGTGTGAGGGGGTAGTATTATCCACATATACAGATGCATGACAGAAACACACATGTGATACTGCAGTGATACTTCCTGTTCCACCAAAACCACATGACCCTGGAGCAAAATCCAAAGCAGGGACTAAGTCATCCTCCATCACTTCACAGACGTTCACTTCAGGACTGCACCACAGTCACGACCAGACGTGTTTCTGCAGTTTCATTGTAGTTTTGATCTGGTTGGACATGATGACAAACTGAGCATGTGCAGAAGGTTACAGGAGCAAAGGTGTTTCCATCATTAATATATTCCTCCACATTAGAAGAAGAAGAAACTTTGCACAAGTTAAAACTCAAAAATCAGATTTGTTCAGAAATAATTATTATTTGTTTGTCTTAAATTAAATTTAATTCCATGAATTAAGTAATGTGTGACCCTTTTTGTCACCAGAAGTCAGAGGCATAAAAACATTTTACATATTTTCTGAGATTTACAGGTTGAGACATCCTCATCTAATTCTCTCATCAGATATCAAATATCTTTACCATCAGACGATGAAGATCTGGTCCTCAGTTTCACCAACAGTGATGATGAAGATCAGGGGCAAGTTCAGAGATGCAACAAAATCTTTCTACACAAAAAAAAAAAAAAATTGCAACAGTTTCCTGATTGAATATTGTGTTTGATTGCAATGTTGTGCAACGATTTGCAACAGGCTTTCAAGGTAGTTTTCTGCTGTTCGGTAGGCATGTTCAAAAAGTTATCCATTACTGCCAACATATATAAACCCTGTCGATTTAAAAAGCCAGTGCAGAATGGCTTCTAGCCAAGTCATTTATAAATGCAGCCAGTGCAGTTTTTCTTTGCCTCAGTGGAGGATGTAAGGCATGTAGTATGTATGCAGAGTTTGATAAGGAAGCAAGGAATTATTTAAGCTGATGTGCAAGGGTTAGGCTTATTTAATGTGTTGATTTAGTTAAGCAGTGGCTGTAATATCTACATCATTTTGCAATAGGCTATTAAACTGGTATTGAAAGTCGTGTCATCATGCTCTGAAATTCCCTCTGTGAGAATGGTAAGAATCTCGCTCTCAGCTGCCGTAGTCATAAGGTTGGTGTCATGCAACAAGCCATCCAGTGCACCACTGTTGAATTAAATGTTTTGTTAAATATCATGTATCTTGGACCCGGCTATGAGGATACACATATGGAGATGGATCCGTAGCAGAATGCAGCAAACGGAGTTATTCCACCAGAAACCATTGGGGCAGTGTTGTGCAGTATAGCTCAAGTGTGACCAGCGAGAGGAACAAAGAAGAAGACAACAGAAATCTCTGACCACATCCTGTGATTTATTTAATGCAGATTTATTTAACAGGGGATTAACGGTTGGTCTACAGCATTGTCTGTCTTTATTGTTTTGTTAGAATGTGCGCTGTGATCTCCTTCACTGTCGCTATGTTTGTTATTGTTGAAACTTATGGCAGAGCTTGAACGCTACACTCAGCACTGCCTTCTAGTGGATGTGTTGTTAACAACCATGACAACTTAAAGTACGCATGGGAAGTATAAAAGACCTGACCTTTGAAATAGATATACAGACTTACGTGTGCAAAGGGGTCATAAATGGGCCTTTACTCTGCTAAGGTGTGTTCTCACTTCCTGTAGCTGTGTTCTCACTCAAGGACACTCAGACAAGTCAGACCTACATTAACCTGAGTGAGTGAGTGAAGCCACATGTGAAGAACCAACACTGCCACGTGACTAAGAAGCGTCTGATGTGAGGTCCCTGTGTGTCCCCTTGGGGAAGAGAGGGACAGCTGACACTGTGCCATCCCGTGATGGAGGCGATATGGGCTCAGGGGAACAATGTACAGACAGAGGGACGGAGGGATGGACCGGAGGCTCGGGGCGGAGTAGCGGTGGGCGAGATGGCCCGTGTCCTGTGAACACGCTCAGTGAAGCAGCAGGCGAGCAGTAGCTTCAGATTAGCTTGTTAAGGCAGGAGAGGAGCTGGCTGCTGTCCGGGCTACACGCATCACTGGACACAATCGTAGACAAGAAGACGCCACTCTGCACAAATTTATCTCTTCACAGAAGTTTTGCTGTTCCGGTTCTGGACAGAAATGGGTTTACAAAAGCTGTGGTAGGCCCAGGTAGTTTGTGGTTATTCATGACATCTCAGCTCTGTGTCCACAGAGAGCAGCAACAATTCGGATGACATCAGCTTCATTGATGTCTCTGTTTACTAGCGTCACAAATCAAAAATACCCAAAATAGCCAACATAGATCCAACACTTGACCTGCACTAGACTAAACCCGACCTTCATAAACCAGTCTCCATGGTCTAAATCTAAAACTCAAAAGCACAAGCTGTATAAATAATGACAGAAGACACAAAGAAGAAGTTTTGATCTGAGACTTGAAATAAACTGTTAAAAACTGCTCATAATAAATTACATCTTAAGAGTATGTGTCGTGTCTGTATCATATACCTGTCTGTATCATAGACAAACAACCATTCACAGTTATGGGCACCCACACATCCACATACAACAACAATGGGCAATTTAGCATGCTCAATTCACCTATCCCCAATGCATGCATGTTTTCTGGTTGTCGGTGGAAACCCACGCACACACAGGAACAACATGCCGCTGTGCTGCCCAACTTCTGCATGTATATATAAAAATTAATGAAACTTTCCATCTGATTTTAAATTAACACTTCAACAGTTTTCTGAATTTTCAGTAGACAGTTGTTAAACGTTTCTGTTATACTCTGCTGATTTTATTTGCATTTCCTCTGACGTTTCCACTCTCCTCAGAGCCAGCCCTCCCTTACTTCTGATTGGCTCTGACCCTGAAGGTCTTATGTTTGAAGAGGTCTGTGCAATTCAACAATTGTAAGGTTTTGCATAGAAACAGCTAATAATAACAGTTAGGATGTTAACTAGGTAGCCTCGGCCGTTTCTGCTGTTGACACTCAGGTGAATAAACTGAAAATCACACTGCAGCTGGTTGGCCAGTCACACCGTGGCTCAGTACCCATGTGACATTCACACCCTGTGTCCACAATCTCAGTGTTTGGCTGTGAAATCAGAGAAGAAAAGATGAGTTCCTCAGAGAGGAGGAGGAGATGAAGGAGGAGGTGGAGGAGCAGGACGGGGCATCATGGCGACGCTCCAGTTTGCTGGCCGAGGACCAGTTGGTGCTTAATCACAGCAAGTGGTCAGCCTCTGCCTTTCACAGCCAGCTGACATCAGTGTGTGTGTGTGTGTGTGTGTGTGCAGGAGGTGCTGGGGGAGTTGGGGCATCCCCACCCCCTCATCACTCCCTCCCTCCTCCTATCCTCCCCTCACCTACCGTCCAACACGTCGGTGTGTAATCTGTAGCCAGGAGGAGGATTATAGAGGCCTGTTTATTTATTTGTGTGTGTGTGTGTGTGTCTGTGCATGTGAGTGTGTTGAGTGTGACCTGCCAACACCATGAGTGCATGCAGACGGTGGAGGCTAGTGGTGCCAAGGCTGGCGCTGAGCTGCCAACCATGATGTTTGACCCATCCACACACACACACACACACACACACACGCACGTGTGTTCTTTAGGGTGTGAAAATGTCACATGATGACAGTTTAGCCACTGAAACACATTTACATCCCCAGTGGTTCAGTGCTGCTGATCACAGTTGTTAGCATCTGAGCTAACACCTGCAAACACAAACTGAGTCTCAGTGGCAATCTCCTTGGGTGGAACTCGTTGGTTGTTTACGTTACAGGTGGAGACTAGCTTTTTTCATTGATTCATTCCTGATACATGAAGGCTATAATAAAGGTCACATGACCACAGTGGTAGGAGCAGTGAGGACTGAATGGACTGAATTAACAGTTAGCCTGCTAACTGCAGCTGCGGGGTGGAGTCCTGGTCCTGCACAGGAACTACTGTGGCCCCCTGCAGGACAAGTTGGGACAAGGCAGGGACAGCTGAAAGGCAGCCTCTGACCTTTCGAAGTAGAAGCTTTCCTTCACAAAAGTAGAGGAGGTGACCATCTTGCAGCTTAATAAACCTGTGAATGTCAAACAGGTGGAGACGATGGCAGCGTGATGTCATTCTTAATGTTAGCGGCGGCGAGCTGAGGTCAAACACGAGCATGCAGAATTAAAACCAAACCTCCGACTGTTTGCTACACCTTCATTATGCCGCTGCAGCCACTTCACAGCAGAGGTCACACAAACACAGTCAGGTCATATTCAAATCACATCTTCAAGTGCTTTATTGTGAAGAGACACAGGACGTGTCTTTAAGTTACATGTTTCTGACTCTGCAGGTTGTTTTTAACGTGAATATCATCCACAGCTGTTACCATGCTCTCCCTCTGCCTCACACAGGTGGGGAGCCTCCTCCTTCTCCTCATCGTTCTCTGCAGCAAAGCCTTCTGGGATAAGAGCAGGAGGGGGAGCAGCCTTCGTCCTGTCATCAGACTGATGTGACCACAGACGGCAGCAAACACAGGAGACAAAACGATGAGTGATTATATTTATTTCATTTGTTTTGAGAAAAATGTCACATTTCCATTTGTTCTGTGTTTTTATATTAAAATGACAGAATTTAAGTTTAAAGTATGAAGTTATTCTTCATCTCTGATGATTATTGTTTGATGTATTTGTCACATTCTGGTTTAAATCTTTATAAACATAAACTTTTCCATGTCTTTCTTTATTGTTTGCTTTTTGTGACCCATGATGATGATGATGATAATGATGATGATGATCCTTTGTAGTTTTTTTTCACCTCATCACCTTTCATTAAACACATGAAACGCTGAACAAATCAAAAACATCCAGAATAAATTTTAAGTGTTTTTTACTTATACTAATTTGTTTTATTTATTTATTATTTTATTTCAAAATTAACATTCAGGTGTTTCTTTTGTTTTTTATTTTTTGTGTTTATTTTATTTTTGTTTTATTTTTTTATAATTATGCAGGTTCTTTCTGTAATTATACAAGAAAATCTCAGTAAATGCATTTAACATGCATTTATTTGATTTGTAAATAAACATTCAGGTGTTTATTTAATGACCCGTTGTGTAGATACGTTTGTAGATAAATTTCAGTTTTTGCAGCGTCAGTAGGGTCGTCTCTCTCTCAAATCCAAATATGGTCGTTTCCTCTGCATCAGCCAGTCATAAAAACAAGGGGCGGAGTCATAATTTATGTCTTCGTTCACACTTTTTACAATTAATTCGTTCACAATTAATTCCTAAAAAAAAACAAAAACATGATGCATCTTTGACTGATACACAGAAAAACTAATTCTAAACAAATTTGGATGAAATATGTAAATTGGTGAATAAATAATTTATAATGTATAATTTGCATATTTAAACATAATATTCTCATAACAGAAAAACAATTAGATTAATCAGCTCATCTGTTATATGTTGAGTTAATTAATTCGATCAGTCGTCCGGAGCCTCAGAAAAAAAATGACAACAGTTTTATTTTGTGTTATGTTTTTTTTTTTTTTTTTTATGCAGGTGGACACACAGGTGTTGTCATGGAGATGACATACACAAAAACACATGTTTATCATGTGAAAAAATATTTCACATAATTCACTACTTTTTTCATATAATTTCCCTTTATTATTTAGTTCAAGTTGCTGAGACGTGAAGATGGAACTCAGACGAGTTGAAAAGTAAAAACTAAAGCAGCAGATGTGACGTTACTGATCATCATTCTTGTGTTGTGTTGTTACTGTTTGTTGTTTACACGTGTGAACATCTCTGTGGTGACCAGCAGGAGTAGGAGGTGGGGGTGGGGGTTATGAAAGGAAAGATTAGAGGAAGAAAAAAAAACTTTGATGTGTACAAATGCAAATGAGTTTGGAAATGTCATATTAGCATAGATTTGGGTCGCCCCCCCCCTCGCAGCTCCAGGCCTGACAGCTCGGCCTCCGTCCAGACGCCTGCTTTACATATCACAGTGGCCCCCTCGTCACCGCGGGTTACCACCAGCATCCCGTCACCACGGAGACTGATGGAGACTGACAGGGCGGACTCACTGACTGATGGATGGACGGGCGGATGTGGAAGGAGGAGGTGGGGGGCAGTCGCTCTGGGCTTTGAATGTAAAAACAGCTGATTATGTTAATGCGGTTGTTAATTTAATCAATTACTGGTGAAGTGTTCATCAGAAACACAGATGACCCCGAGCTGAGCGCCATTTCCTGTCGCCACCTTTAAACTGCAACTCACAGGAAACAGAATGAGAGAATCAGACGACAAAGCTGCTTCATTATGGCATAAGTTTTTACTTAAAGTCACTTTAGAAACTTATTTATTTCTTCATTTAAATTTCATTTTTTTTGCTAAAATCAAAACAACTTGGACAAGAAGTTTACTCAAGAAATGTAACAAACTTTGTACTTTAATGATTCGTTCTTTGTGACTGAACAACCTGATGGACATCGCCATCATCACACAGCAGAAGGTGAAAGACGTCCTATGTGTGATCAAGTGTCTGTCGTTTGATTGGCTGCAGATTGACGCTTAGGTCATGTGACTGATAATGAGGAAACTTTGGATCCTCCTGCTGGTGTAGCTGCAGATGACACACACACACACACACACACACACACACACACACACACACACACACACACACACACACACAGTCGTGTTTTCAAGACTTAAGGGGTCATTTCATTGACTTGCATTCATTTCCTTCTACTTATCTAACCTTTATCTAAACCTGACCCTAACCTTAACCAAACCTTAAGTCATGTCTTCACCTTAATTTTTAGTTTTTTACATTATGGGGACCTGCTTTTCGTCCCCATAATGTGAGTGTGTAAACAAGTCCCAACAATGTAGGAAAAACACATACACACACCCGCACACACACACATACTCAGCTGAGTGAACATGATCTTTCTCTCATCATGTTCATTGTTTACACTCGTTGACCATCAGTTGATCTCGTTTCTCGGCGATATAGGTCAAACATCAGCCTGAGGCATTTTAATCCACAAATGAGCTGCTTGCCTGAGATCAGCTCAGTGTCAAAACAGAGACACAACTTTTTACTACAGCAGCTACAGTTTGACAACAAATGAAAACAAAATTTCAGGAATCAGCAATCAGGAAAGTTTAATTTAACGTTTCTGAAACAAAATAGTAATCAGACAACAAGTTACAATCATAGCGTTGGGGTGCTACGCTGTGTGTTGAATAGGCTGCCCAGTCTATATTTGGCAGTTGGGCATGTGGTGAACAGTGGACAGCACTGTTCACTCTTCTACTTCTGCTAAAGTTATCATTAGCCTTGTCTAGTCTCTGTAGCTGTGCCTTCTGGGACATCTGGGGTCAGTTCAACTGGCCAATCAGGGACATTGTCCTCATAAATATTAATTTCTGTCACATCAGTAATCAGGTGGTTAAAACAGGAGAAGGATGGATGACAAAGAGTTTATAGATGTGGAAGCATATGAAATTATTTTAATGTTACAGCAGGACAAAGAAGGAAACAGAAACAAATTGAAACAGAACACGAGCTGCTTGATAATGCTTGAAACTTTATATGAGCTGATGGAAATCATCAAGTTTTTAAACTTTAGAAGCAGTAGTTTCATCATAGGAACAGCAACATCCCCATGTTTTAGGTTTCACACATGTTCAGAGTCAATCAGTCCAATATTTGATTCTGAACATAACGTTAATGTGACACTGTGTGATATCTGTTCTGAGACCAGCATCGAGTCCTTCTTCACCAGATTTTAGGACAGGAACCATCTCAAGTCCACACCAGGATCCGACATATCCCAGTCTTTGTTGAACCACCTCATTGTGACCTCAGCCAACAGCATCCAGATGTTTCCATCAGTGACTCGTGTGTAAACGTAATCAAGAAACAGGAAGTGAAGTGATGATGGCTCCGTCATGACACAGCTGACAAGTCGCTGCAACTGTGAACGGACGAATGAGCTGCCTGTCACAGACCATGTGACCAGTGTTTACAGGTGCTGATTGGTCACGAACAGACCGATTCTGACCTCTGACATCTGATGTCTGACCTCTGGCCAGTGTGTGTCGCCTTGTTGTTAAAACATTTACAACGTGGAGCAGCTGAAGTTTCAGTCAGCGTCACAGTGAAATGAGCAGAGCTGAGGACATTCACAGGAACACACATCTATTATTCATACAGGGCTGAGTGTGTGTGTGTGTACAGGGATGGGGTGAGTGGGGGGGCAGCTGTGGGTCCAGATGTTGCCAGAGAAGCTGGTCAAAGCTGTTGTCACATGAATGAGCTTAAACACCTTCATTTATTTATTCAACAGTTTTAATTGATTTGCCGCTGAAGTGGATGACACACACACACACACACACACACACACACACACACACACACACACACACACACACACACACACACACACACACACACACACACACACACACACATACAGCTCCTCTTCAGTGCTGCCCCCTGCAGTCTCTCTGATGACACTGCAGCTTTCTGGATTTCTGGAGCAGAAATCATATATCTAGTCATGTGAAAAATGGGGAAACCGCATTAAATATCTGGTTCTTATACCAATATTTTTTTTTCTTAAATCATATCTATCTGTCTGTCTGTCTGTCTATCTATCTATCTATCTATCTATCTATCTATCTATCTATCTATCTGTCTGTCTGTCTACCTATCTATCTGTCAATCTATCTATCCCTTTGTCTATCTATCTAGCTCAGACTCTGTCGTTTTCTCTGCTGGAGTTTTTTGTTTTAATCTTTTATTGACTGACAGTGTGATGACCTAAACGCACTCAAACAAACACCCCACTCTCCTCTTCCTCCTCCTCCCCCTCTGTTCCCGTGGTGAGGGTCAGCCATCTTCCCATCACCTCCCATTCACTGTGACCTGCTGGAGGACATAAGCGGCAACAGGGAGCTGTCTGCCACCGTACATCTCACTGTTCAGGTCCAGACAGAGACAAAGTGAGACTGTGGCCTGGACCTCAAGGCACCGCCCCCAATAGGTCATGTGACCATGTGATTGCTGCGTCTTGGGCCTGAGGTTCAGCTGCGGTTGTCACCATAGAAACTAAACTGCTGATAACTGAAACAATAATGTTTGTCAGTAAAGTTTATAATTTCTACACATCTGTCAGGAAACATGACCATGTGACTTTATTCCAGAACAATGATGTCACAGTTTCATCATCATAGTCTGGACAAGAGCATCTGCTCATCTCCTTTGCCAGAAGGGGTGGAGAAAAGGAGGGAGGGTGGGAGGGTGGGAGGGTGGGGTGTAGAACCTCACCCATTATCATCATCCTCATCATTACTAATCTTTCAATAATTCACGCTCACACTACCGCCGCCGCCATCGCCGCCCACCACGCTCCGCTGCCAGCAGCTCACCGTCTCGTCCTGTCCAGGCCTGATTGGGTTTTGGCTGTGGCTGCAAAGTGATGGGGGTGGTTGGGGGGAGGGGCTCTGCTGAGAACACCAGCCAATACGTTTCTCGCTCATCAATGGGAACATTTGGAAGCATGACCAAAGGCGTTGTCCTGGTCCAAGTTGTCCCCAGCAGGGGGCCGCGGGGCCCCTCAGGAGCCTCTGTAGCATCTCCGCTACCCCACTGCTACTGTTAGAGGACACGCCACACAGGATGCTGCTGAGGAGGCAACACAGGACAGAGACATGGAGAGACGGAGGCTGATCATTATGTCTAAATGGTTTCAGAACGAGGTGCAGGGCTAATATTAGCATTAGCATTAGGATTAGCATTACTTTTAGCTTTAGCTTTAGCATTATTAGTTGTTTACTCACAAGTCTCACAGAAGCATCAACCTGCAGCAGTGAAAACCAACAGAGAGGACACGTGTTGGACAGAGAGGACAGCTTTGTTCACTTCTTCTACCTCAGAGGAAATTAGCCGACTAACAGCTGAAGTTAGCATGTTAACAGCTAGCCCCATCTCATCTCTGTAGCAGAGGACAGATCAAAACCTTGGCTAAAACTTAAGACAAGTGACCATCAAATGTTCACATGTCAAAACATGATAACAATGAAACAATAAACTGATGATCATGTTGGCTGGACCATAACTGTCTCTGATCCATGACCAATTCCAGTTGTCCCTCTGCCAATATACAATCTCACAAACAATCTGACTTCTTTTCATATTCCCATTTACATGATCGATAGCATAGTGGGTTAATAACTAACAACATTACAATCTTATTTTCCTTCCAGAATCTGAGCCCCAAAGTGAGCCTGTAATGTTACAACACAATTTTTTTTTTTTTTTATTAACACTACATTTGATTTTCCAAATGGTTCTTCCTGCATCTATTCATGTCAGTAAACATGGAAGGACACAATTTATGGCGTGTGCGTGTGGTCCGGTCTTGATCCTGGATCTGGACCAAGCTGGACCTGAGGACTCAGTCTTGACTCTGGACCTGGATCCAGTTTTGATCCTGGACCTGGACCCAGCAGGACCTACGCTGTGTGTCTTCTCTCCCTGTGAATAAAGTTTGATTTAAACTCACTGTCCTTACACCGTACTGTGATTTTATTTTTCCTCATTCTGGCCGACGTGAGCTCCTTGTCCTCGTCGCCGCTCAGGGGATGTCTTTGTCGCAGAGACCGGGGTCAACCGCTGTGTTTAGAGCAGACAAACTCGGCTAATGGCACTAATTAAAACCTCTTATTAATGAGTGAGTCCCTGACGATATTAACGACTATTAATCTGCATTAATCAGTGCTGTCGCCTGGCAGGACGCCCCCTCCCCGTCCCCTGAATGGGCCCCTCTGTCACAGCAGTTAGCATGGGGCGCTAATCACAGACGGCCTCCATACTGTTGTCCCCAGCGAGCAGGTGGTGCTCGTCAGGGGTGATGAGTGATGATGTCGTATGCAGGCACTGCACGGCCTCGCCTCCTCAGGCCTTGTCCTCGTCAGAAAATACCTGACCTGCAGCTGAAGGTAGAAACTCACGTGAACCTTCGGGGCCAGCAGTGGCACTCAAAAAAGCAGCCATGGCTCAGATCCAGATTTGAGTTAAATATTTCAGGTCGGCCGGCGGCGAGCAGCCAGGAGCCGTGTTTCATCAGGAGCCGCTCGCCTGAATCGCTACGACGAGATTTAACATGATTATGAAAATATGTTCACATTAATATTTAAATCTTCTTTTGTTTCTCGTGCTTCATGAAACAGATTCACACGGATCCACAAACACAAAACCTGGATTTATGATCAAAGTGTCCAGGGGCCACTGGTTATATCTGAGGGTTCAAACACGTCACTGCAGAGACAATTTCGCGTTTATTATAACATATGTTATTTATGCTAATTTTAAGTTTGTATGTATGAGACATTATGAGACATTATGTAAATTTAAGGGTTTTTTTCAGGACAAATTTTGGAAAGAGAGGACAGGTGTGTATGGGACAGATGGATCCATGTTGGACAGACATATACATGTTGGACACACATTGGACTGAGAGAACAAGCATTTATGTGAACACAGAGAAAGTCTCTGAACAGAGCAAGAGCCTGTGTTTCCTCATCCTCAGGTGGAGACAACCGTGGACACACGAACCAACCATTACTGTGACAACCTAACCTAACGAGCATAGGTAAACAGACTGAGCTGGGGGTGAACCCTGGATGAAGTTGTTGTAAACGTCCATCATTATGTGACCTCACCTGGCTGACAGGGACAGGATCGTATTTCAGGAGCCTGGCGTTGATGAAGACCCTCCTCATCATCACCCTCCTCTCTCCTGACCTGAGGAATGGAGGCCATGATGGAGCCAGGCGACCCGGACCGAGCCAAGCTCTGTTTTCAGTCGGCTGACCGCCGCTCGCTCTCACTCTCAGATTTACCTCGCAGCAGCAGGAGTGCAGAGATAACGATGAAGAGCTCCAACAGTCTGAGAGGGTTGGACGTGTCCCCAGCTCTCTGGCAGCGGGGGGCACTGCTCTGAGCTGCTGCCTCCTCCTCTGGGTATTTGGGTGTGAAAAGCTGTTTGGTATCAGGAGCCTGCAGAGGGACGCCATTATACTATTATATCACCTCCCCTCTCTCTGGAGGGTCGCTGGGTAATCTGGGCTCAGTGGGAGCAGGAAACACCGACAGACATAATGCCAAAAGGCAGGACTCACCTACAGACACAGTCTTTTATTTTGAAATCCTGGGCTGTCTGAAGTAAAAGTCTTGCCCTCATTTTTCTCTGAGGTTTTATTTTACTGTGGAGAGGTGAAATATATCTATGTATATACAGTCTCCATCTTTATATACAGGAATCATCTTTATATACTGTCTCCATCTTTATATTCAGTCTATACACAGTTGTGCGCATAGATGTTTCATCTGTTGAGCCTGTGCAGTAAAATAACTGTATGATATTTACTAAATAATAAATAAATGTTACATAATTGAGGACCATGTGTTTTTGTTCTTTTTTTATTCTGTATCTAATCTACATCTTGTCTGTCTGATAATTATGTGAGTGTGAAGGAGGTTTGGTATCAGACTTCAGTGTAAACTCGTCTCATCGCAAAGAAACAGCTCGTCTCATTAAAACAATGAAACAGACTCAGAGTGAACAGAGTCTGTTTGTTGTGGCCTCAGAAGCAGCAGCATGTTGGAGCCTGGAGTCGGACATCTGCTGGGGGGGTTGGTCAACATATGTTTCCACCGTGCTGTCTTCCCACAAAGACGACAATCTGATGTCCCTCCAATTAAAAAAAATCCTTGAAAAAATGCAGTGTGTAGAAACAAAATAAAACCACAGCATCCACAGTGTGGATGTTAGGAAGCACTGCGGGGAGGAGGACAAGGAGGAGGTTGGCTCAGGATTTGAGGTCACTCTGTTGTCCTGTTTCCAGTGAGTTTATATTTAAACCAGCACAGACCGTCCATCAGATGTCCTGCTGTGTGAGAATCAACATTCTGGATGATGTTTTCAGGCACTTTGACTGAAATATAAACAGAAATATAATGTGTCAGAAGACAGAGGTTTGACAAAATCTATCTATCTATCTATCTATCTATCTATCTATCTATCTATCTATCTATCTATCTATCTATCTATCTATCTATCTATCTATCTATCTATCTATCTATCTATCTATCTATCTATCTATCTATCTATCTATCCATCCATCCATCCATCCATCCATCCATCCATCCATCCATCCATCCATCCATCCATCCATCCATCCATCCATCCATCTATCCATCTATCCATCTATCTATCTATAAAAACACACACACACACACACACACACACACACACACACACCAAATGGGGGGAAAGACATTGTTCACTTATTTTAGTAAACCGTGTCCCCAATTTATTAAAACATTCACACGTTTTTATTAAACTGTGAGTTGATGTTACTGACATCCTTCCTGTGATTCATTAACTGAAATGTGTAGAGGACACAGAATGTAACACTTGCTTTGCATGATGTTGTTGTGAGGAAGAGAAAATCCTGCTTCATGTGCTAAAATGAAACTTAAAGTTGTTTTGTGATCAAAGTTAGCAAAGCTAACTAAAGTTGCTAAATGTTAGTGAAGGTATCTCAATGAGCTCAGATAGATCAAGTGGCTAAGTAAGCTAAGTTAGCTAAGGAATTTAAATTAGTTTGGTGTGATAAAGTATCATAGTTTGCTAAATTAGCTCTAACAATGTGGCCGTGTGGCTAATGAAGTGACCGAATTGAGGATATTGAGAACTTTGAGGTTTTACTGAAGGAGATGTAAATGCAAATTTTTTACTAAATTGAGGTTTAGAGTACAGGAGTCGGCAACCTGCGGCTCTGGAGCTGCATGCGGCTCTTTAGCCTCCTTGTAGTGGCTCCCTTTGGCCTTGACAAAAAAAATATTTTAATTTTTATTTAGAAATGAAAATAACGGTAGTAAATAAACATCAAAAATAATATTTTACTACTACTGCTACTGCTATTTCTAAAAGTTTTTTTTTTTAAATAATTTGTCAACTAAAATATGCGTCACATCAACGTCTATAGCCCTCGCCCTTAGCTAGCTGCAGGCGGCTTCTGGAGTGTGCGACCCCTGCACTAACCATGAGTAAATCCCAAAAAAGAAAAATCTCAGAGGAAAAAAGAGAGTTTAATTCTGCGTGGACAGATGCATTTGCCTTCACCGCCAACGACACTAGATTACCTGTGTGCTTAATATTTGACGAGAAATTACCGAACAACAAAAAAATGTAACATTGAAAGACATTTTCAAAACAAGCATTCAGCATTCGCTGAAAAATACCCAAGTGAAGATAAACGAACAACAGTTGCTAGTTTTGTGGCAGCTAAGGAGATCGTAAGGAGAGGTAAGCCGTTCACAGACGAAGAATATATGAAAGAATCGATTAAAACTTTTAAAATTTTATAAGCTGTTATGTTTTGCAGCTCCAGACTATTTTTCTTTGGTGGAGAGGGGGCAAAATGGCTCTTTTGATAATAAAGGTTGCCGACCCCTGTTTAGAGTAGAAGTTTTACTTAAAGGTAAAATGTTTAAACATTCAAATAAAAGAGCAATTAATTCATCAACAACATTAGAACTTATTCAAAAATACAGTTTTTTCAGTAAAAGTAAAAACTACCTCAAGCTAATTGAACAATTGTAAAAAAAAAAAAAAAAAAACTTTTGCTGTAGACACACAAATATGTGAGAAGACTTTTCATAGATTTTCAGCCTAAGCTCCAGAGGTGCAGAAAAGTCCTCTCCCGGGCAGATCACATCTATGTTTCGGGAGCTGATGTTTGTCATTGTGACCAGAGGGGGCTGCTGGTCCGGTCATGGCAGCCTCGGCCGTTAGAGCAGTTAACGAGGCGATGTGATTCCCAGTGGCAGGAGGCTCGAGTGCACTGAGCCTCGCTGTGGGCCGATCACATTAATTATGCTAAACAGCAGTTAAAGTGAGAGGGAGAAGGGGGGAGGCAAATGAGCTGCATATTAGTTTTCCTGAGAAATAAACGGATGAGGCCGGTGGCGTCGGTGGTGACTGCACGGCATGGTGGCGGCTCAGGTTGAGCTTCTCAGGAACAGCACTGGAGGGCAGAGACGCCGCTGTGAATCTGAGCCTGTGGAAATGATGCAACACAATGTGGCACCTTCCTGCTTGTTCCATGAAAAAAAAAGAAAAACAATGGAATAAATAATGTGTTGGAGATGAAACTCCAGAGAAAAACTGCTGCAGGTAAAACATGCAACAGTTTTAATCTCATACAATGAGAGCTTTAGGAATCGGGACACAAATCGACCACAGTAAATTATCTGAAACAGGACAAAACAGAGGGAAAGTGAAAGAAGTTTAATCCTCCAGTAATCTGGAGCAACATGTAAATTTTCTTAAATGATCATGTGGCTGCAGTCATGCAGTGACCTGCAGAAAGTTTACCATGTTGAATCCTCTGCCTCGATGTCCAGACCCTGCTGACAGACTGAAGATCAGACAGATATAAAGTTTGCTTGTGAGTGTGAGGGAGGTGTTTCTGCGGGAGAATGAGGCCGAGCGCTTGCCTCCTTCCAGAATTAGACCGCTCCCCGCTGATGAATGAAGACATTAATTGAAAATGGTCACTATAGGAGATCCCAACATGAGGTGGAGAGGCCGTGCCAGCCAGATAAAGTGCTGAAAGAAAAATGAGACGCTGGGAGGAAAAATGGGGGAGAGGGGGGACCATGGGAGGGAGGGAGATGGAGGACAGGGACACAAAGGACAATGTGGGGATTGAAGGTGATCTCTCTGCTGCTAACAATGTCTTTCTCTCATTTAACTTTATTTTACAGTCATAATTTAACATGAGTAGTAGTTTAATAAAACACATTTATCAGAGTGTTCTAATGTTACTACTCCGCTCATTTTCTCTGAAATAGAAACCTGAGATGTAGGATTTTAGTTAGTTTTAATTAAAGGTTTTATTAAGTCTATGAAACCTGCTCTGCTTCGTTATGATCCCCACAGGATGAACCCCAGTGAGGTTAAAACTTCTTTGTAAGTCTGGCAACACCATCAGACTGGGGAGAAGGTAAAGATCAGTTCAGACCAGATGTGAAAAAACTATTTATTGTGGCGCAATCACAAACAAAACGAAACTTTTATTGGGTTAGGGACTCCATCTGTTTTAATGAAATGAGCTGGTGACTGTATATAAAGATCGAGACTATATATAAAGGTAAAGGTTAGTACAGACTCAGTGGATGGTGTCTCTCAGCAGCAGTAGGCTGACAGTGAGGGTGATGGAGCTGAGGTGTACAGTACAGTTACCTGTTGGACAGGACACAGAGGTTTGTGTTGAGGTGATCTCCAGTTAAGGCTGTGAATGGTGCGAATTACCTGCTGCTGCACTGTGGATCAGTATCTGATTTATTTACCTGTTCAGGTTCAGAAGTGTTGCTAAAACTCTGTGTTCGATGTGAACGGTCTTACATGCAGCTCATCCTGAAGGCTGTGGTCCAGGCTGGTCGCTGCTGGCTGAGATGAGCAGGATTCTCAAACTCATTTCACACCAATCACAGCTGAAGTTCCTGTCACGACAGTCAGGTGATCAGATATCAAAGAAGACTCGGCGGTATTGTCGTCAAGACGGATGGGCTAATTCAAGCAGTGGAGTGCGAGCTGCCGGCCTTGACCGAATGAGCAGATGAAAGCCACCTGTCCTGGGCCGGCCGCCGAGGCCGCCTCCAGAGGAACATTTCAAAGCTAGGAGGAATAAAAGTGAGCTTTCAGTCGGCCCACTCAGGGGAGAGCAGGTATTCTGTGAACTTCAGTTCCAGTCTCTAATCTACAGTCACAACAAAGGAGGCTTTATACGCAGAAGGGGAAATCTTAGATCCAGCTTTCACCCAACCCTCCACCACCTCCTCCCCCGAATCCCCAACACACACATCCCCAAAAACACAGCTTTTCAAATGATTGGCCCTGGTCCTTACAGCCTCTCTCTGCTCTGGAAACTGTAAATCACATCCAAACAAAGATGTTTGCTGATGTCCTGTGGAAACTGTTCACAGCTTCAGCCTGCTGGAAGAAGAAGCATTTTTTAATTTGAATCTTCCTCAGCTGCAGAGTCATAAATGCTGCAGCCCAACACAACTGTGCATGTATGAATGTATCTCTAGCAACATAAAGTAAACATTAACTGCGATTCAACACTACATATTTACATCAGCGCTAATGTTTGCTACCAATGTGCTCTAGCAGGTCTGTTAATACTGCAAATATTAGCTATCTATAGCTGAGGGTTGATTGTTATTGTTGTATGAATGAAGGAGCATTGGTTGTCCAACAGTCCAACATAAGTTGGGTGAAATGCTTGTGTTAAGTAAGGTTGCTAAGTTAGCTGAAGTAGTTAGGTCAACTGAAATAACAAAAGTACCCAAAGTATTAAAGTCAGCTATAGTATCACAAAAAATGACTAAACTTGCTGAGGTGGTTAAATAAGTTAAAGGAACTAAATTAGCCAAGTTAGCCAAAGTAACAGAGGTTGTTAAAGACACTAAATAGGGTGTGCCTGGATAGCTGAATGGTTATGATGTACCACGCTGGCGTATATATGCTGTATAGTTGTCGCTTCGAATCCTGAGTCAAGCTTTCCTGCTTGTCTTTCCCCTACTCTCATCCCCATAGTTAAATTAGCTAAATTGACTGAAGTAACTAAGGTAAAAAGGGTAAATTACGTAAGGTATCAAATTTAAATCTAAATTTAGCTAAGTTAGCTTATGTAGCCATGTTGGCTGAAGTAGCTAGCCTGTCTCTATTTGTAGGCTCTTTCAAAAGCAATCAACAAATCCAGTTTTTTTTTTTTACCTATAAGGCTACAACAGTTGCATCCTTGATAGCCCAACATATCCTAGGTGTCACGGCAGCACAGGTGACGTTTGTGAAGTGGATGCGTGTTAAAAGATTACATGTTGTTTCTCTTCTGAGTTTTTTGGACAGTTTGTTGTAGTTTGTAGTTTCCAGAACCTGCAGGTGTGTGATCGAGTGTTAATGTGCAGAGAAACTATGGTGGATGTTGTGTGTTTTGCTGTTGGCTGGTTGAAGCCTGCAGCACTGCCAGGACGAGGAGAGCTGCCAGCGCCGGTCTCGGTCTCAGAGGGTACGAACGTAAGGGAGCCACATCAGTATGGACTTAAGAGCGACTGATGTCTCAGTCTGACTGAGTGTCAGTACAAAGAGCATCAGAGCTGCAGCTTCACAGCTGGATGTTACCTACAGTTACAAATCATCAGATACAGTTGATACTTCACCGTCACATCAAGTCACTGAAGAACACAAACAGAATCTGATGTTGACTGTAAATACACTGAGGTTATACTTGACTTTTTTGACTTTCACTTCAGTGAATGAACTGTAAAAATATGAGTAAAACGACAACACAGGCATCAACTAGAAGAGAACATGTAAAAGTCACATCTAAATTACAGACTGAACTACAGAGACCAATCTTTAGTTTAAACTACCAAGTTCAAAATACACTAAATAGTGTACTAAATAGAAAGACTAATTAAGAATTCAAGCTACAGAGTTGAATCTACATGGATTGAACTACAGTCTAAACTACCGAGACTTAACTGCAGTTTAAACTACAGAGATTAAAGTATAGATACCAAATCACAGTGTTAAAACTACAGACACAAAACTTATAGATTGTAAACAAACCACAAATTTTAAACTAAAGAGACTAGACTACACAAACACACAAAGTTATGAGTCGAAACTAGTTTAAGCTATGGAGTCTAAACCACAGAGAATAAATTACAGGGTCTAAACTATAGAGAAACACTAAAGATGTGAATCTCACAAAAACAGTGTGATGTAAAAACACAGGGAAATAAACAACCAGCAGCAGAGTTGAAGAGTTGATGAGTGGGTCAGTCTGAGGGTCATGGTCCTGTGTGTGTGTGTATGTGTGGTGGTAGTGGTGGTGGGAGGGTGTTTTTGTGGAGGGTTGTTGTGGGGGAGTGGTATTGTGGAGGTTTATTATTGTGTTGCTCTGGTTGTCACATGACCGCAGGATGACAGACTTGGCTGCCACTCACTGCTGCTCCTCCTGATGGGCCTTGATGTGCCAGGATGGACATCAGCACAGCCGGGGCGTCTCTGGCTCTCCGCCGCCGCCTGTCCGCTCACATGCCAACACCGACCGCACAACGTCTTGTTTTAGGGGACGAGCCGCGGCACTTCTGGCACCAGACACCCGCCTCACGTCACTTGGCCGCCGCTCCATGTCCGTGGGGCCCGTTTGGAGAGAAGCGTGACGCCTCAGTGTGTTTTTATCAGGAATTAAAAACACAGGAACAAATCAGTGCAGAACTTTACAGTTTGGTGCCAACGTGGGCGTTGGCTGCAGCAGCAGAACTGATGAGGCCTTCTGATAATCCATTATGACACGGTGAAAGGTCGCCGCGTATAAATAGCCTTCAAGGACGCGGGGAAACACAACTGAAGAGGACGAGCATGAAACTGCTCATTAATCTGGACACAAAGGTGTTTGTCTGTAAACATCTGTGTCAGGAGCCTGGTGACATGAACAAGAGCTGGACAAAATAATAGCAACACCTGAGATCACCGGTGCCTCGTTCTTGCCCATGACCTCATTTACACAGAATTCAGCTCAGGAAAAAGTTCATGTGAAGCCAAATGTGTTTTTAAATCAAGTGTCACATTTTATTTCTAAAAAATAAGAAGTTTAGTTTATATAATAACGAAGATAAATCTGCATCATTGTGTGAATCATAACAGAATAACAAAATATAAAAATAAAAGATAAATTGAATTAAATTGAATTTAAAACAAGCATACTCCTCTTGTGTTTTATTTTTTTAAGTCCACATCATGTTCAGCTAAAGAATGTGTTTCCTGTTGGTGTTCATATTACACTGTCCATTTCCTGCATGTGTTTTTCTCTACCTTGCATGTTTCTGCCCTCTTGAACCAAATGAAACATTCCTAGTTTCTTTCATCGTCATCTCTGGACGTCCACAAAGAGCTGATGCTCCAATGAACTACCAGGCCACGTGGTGATGATCAACACCTCGCTCTATGTCCGATCGACAAAACGATGAAATAAAAAAACGTCTGAACATGAGGAGGACGGAGCTTCACAACCACGTCCAACCACACGGTCTGACCCAACATCTTGGCTCTGAGTGACGGAGAGGCAGATGGTGTTCATGGCTGCTGCTCAAAACCACACACACACACATACACACACACACACACACACACACACACCCTGTGGGCTCTGTGGCTGCCTCCACACACTCACACAGATGCAGCAGCTGGTTGTACAGTGGAGGTGTCAGCTCTGTTGTGTGGAGACTCTCCAGCTGAATACATTAACCTCATGTTGACGTTATTCCTCAGAGTCGCAGCAGTGACAGACGCTTCATCCTCTCAGGACTCGTCCTGTGTTTACTGTCATTTTCTAACTTCCTGTCTGATGTCAACTGCTTCACGATGAGCTGCTGGCATGTTGAGAGAACGAAGGAGATAAGGATGGTGACTGGACAGTGGACAGCTCAGTGATTGTCCATGTTTCTGATACTGAGACAGAAACATATTCAAAGTGTTGATGAGACTGAGGTGATTGAAGAGCTGCTGTCGACTGATGATCTGTTAGAGGAAAATACTAGTGATGGAAACGCTTCTGCTCCTGTGACCTTCTGCACATGTTCAGTACATTATCATGTCCAACCAGGTCAAAACTATAGTTTATAGTTGATAGTTTAAATTAGTGTCTAAACTACAGAGGCTAAACTACAGTCTAAACTAGAGAGACCAAACAACAGAGATTAAATCACACAAACTAAATTACAGAGTCCCACCTACAGGAATTAAACCATGAAAACTAAAGTACAGGGACTAACTTACAGAGACTAAACTGCGGAGTTTCAACCACAAAAACAAAACTACATAGACTAAATTACAGGGGTTGGTACACAAGAGTCATGTAGTTTTGGTGGAACAGAAAAGCTGTGATGTGTCTCTCCACAGGAGACGTATCCAGTTAAGGTGTGTACTGTGTTTCTCCTGGTTTATCAGCAGCACAAGGTTTTTTTTTCATATGCAGCTGCTTCAATACAAACACAAAGACAACAACACATCACCTCATCTTTCCTGAGAAGAGTCAGCAGCTGTGAGATCGAGTTCATGTCATACAGTCTGTTCACACAGTTAGGATGCAGAGACAAACACACACACACATATTATCAAAATGATGCATCAAACGAAGCATGAACCTTAAAAGTGCTGTATGTTGGATTTTATTGTTGTTACATTGCTAACGTTAGCATTAGTAGCTGTTTCTTTACCAGCTGTCTGAAACATTCATTGCTTTAATCACCAAGATTAAAAACGAGTGTTCAGGTCCAAACCCAAGCTCCTGACTCAGATACGAGTCATGGCTCCTCCAGATGAAGCTGAACTGGTTCTGGATCTGGTCCTGTGCCTTTTGAGTGTGAGTGTGTGAGCTCGTCTTTCCTCTAAACTCGGAAACTTGGCATGAAAACGATGACATGAGGAACACAAGGTTTCCTCATCAGTCCTGATTTCCAGCTCAAGAGATCCCGATTATTTCAACAGCATTGTGATCTGATTCAGAAACAGTGTCTGGAGCGAAACCTAGAACTCTACACACTCAATTCTGGATTAATCCAGATCCAAATATAGAGGTTGTTGAAGCAACAAGACAACAACCCTCCAGGAGGAGGCGCTGTACTGGATCAGGCCTCAGTGACATGAATAGAAGTTGTCGTAGGAAAAAACACAGATATAAAGTGTTACTTTGAATGTATTTACAGAAACTCTGACGTGTTACTGTCTGATTCAAACCGATTCATCATCAGTGTTTTGGCTGCAGGTGCAGTTGGAGGGCGGAGCAGCACCCGAGCGACGACAAATTTTCCTCTTTCTCGTCTCTGCTGCAGAACAATGAAGTCATTATTGCACTGATTTGTTTCTTCTGCTCATTAAACCAGATGCTGGTGTGTTTCTAATCGTCCTGCTGGAGCACGTGTCCAGCAGGTCCTCGTTACCGTCCTCAGGCTGCGTTTAGGACTTTCAGCCAACAGAGTATTGTCTCTGAAATACATGCAAACATTTTTACAGGTCCCTGCATGTTGTCCAAGTTGCCCAAGTGTCCCTCTCTGTCCAGGTGACATGTCTCATCTCTGCAGGGTTGACCTGAGGTGTCAATCTTGTCCTGGTTCACCTGGTTCTGTTGAGTGTCAGCTCAAGACACAACTGATGCAGAACTAGAGAAACTAGCAAACCATCCCCTTCCCAGACCTGGTTGGACCACGAGTGTGGACGGTGTCCTGGGCCTGTTCCTGCACTTCACCAGTTGTTACTCAACAATAAATGTCTGTGTTGAGTTTGAAGTCTGCCACCTTGTTAAAGAGCTGGTTTCTAATGAGTTTCTCTTAACATATGAGGTCTGTCGTCTCATACATATGAGGTCTGGACCTGGTTCTGGTCTGGACCTGGTTGTGGTCTGAACAAGTTGCTACCGTCAGACATTTGAGCGACAGGTCGGACGCTCGCTGTCGGACTCACATGGTCCTGATTCCTCAGCGTATAATCGCTTCCTCACGTGGGTTTCAAAGCGTCTGGCCTATTTACACTCAAAGTTGAGAGTAGTATATATATGTGACAGCAGCAGATATGAAGGAGAACGTATGGTCTTTATTTGTGCCTCTGCAGGATCAACCACCTGGAACACAAAGGCATCTGACAGCAATCAGGATGCAGGGAAAAATGCATGAAAACAAACAGTGTTGTTTGGAGCGCAGGCTTCCTGGCTTTTGTCAAACGCTCCGTTTGAGCGCCGCTCTAATGTTCTGCAAGTGCACATGCTGCTCCGTAGCTCAGCTAAACATTTCAGAGATGCAGGGCGAGAGGAGGATCTGCAGGAGGCGCCTTGAACACGAGGACGAGGACGAGACAAAGGGTCATTTAATATGGCTGATGTGGCGACTGCAGCTGGTGCTACACGGTTAATGTGTCTTCATATGGACAATTCAGTGAGCTTCAGCTGGGTGGAGGGACGGAGAGCGGAGGGACGGAGGGTGGCAGGGTGCTGCTGCTGCTGCTGTGATGCCCCCGGGGGTGGTGTTGGTGGGGGTGGTGGTGGTCTTTGCTCCACAAAGACGAAGAGAAAAAGAAAAACAGATGTTGACAATCAGGTCTTTTCTCTCTGCTGTTTGAGAGGAAGGAAGTGAAACGCACATATTTGGAAACTTATTGGATTTTAGGGATAAATTGGAGAAACATGTCTTTTGACTGACGACAGCACAGAGATTTAAGTATGAGTTATCACCGTATATATTTCACTACAAACTCTCTGATTTAAATTCTTAAATTAAATTAATTACTTTTTCTTTTATTGATGTTTTCAGCATTAATCAAAAAAATAACCTTAAACCCAACGGATTAAGAGATGTAGGAAAAAAAATTTTTAATGAGTGAACAAGAGGATTTTTAATTACAGATCATAATGAATTGATTCCGTTTGAAACAAACTTTTTTTTTCATTTAACATACTCTGAAAAATGTACCTGCACATTAAACAATAATACATTTTTAAGTGTGTTTGAGATTAATATTTTTCTTCACATTTTCACCACTTCATACATAATGTTTTTTTTTTTTTTTTTTTTTTTGGACACAGATGATAGTGAAAATAAATATTTTCAGATGTCGGCCTTCCGTCTGTATGTAAACTCACATTATAGCCTCTTAAGCTTCAGTGTGTGTTGTGTTGTCGTGGTGTGTTCACGGTCATAAACTCCCATGTGCAGTTAATGTAACTGCACATTTAATTTAATTACCACAAACCCGTCTGCAAATAGAATAGTGATCACACATCACTCAAATTCATTCAATTATATTATAAAAACCTCAAAAAATAATATTAAAAAAAAAAAAAAAATCAAAATCAAAATAGAAACAAATAAAACATTTGTCATTTCAAACATTTTGAAACAAATACATTTTACTAATATTAAAAAGGACGTATTGTTTTGGTTTCATCAATTGAAAATAGATATGAATTGAAAAGATCAGAGACTTAAATATTTACTAGATGCTTGTGTAAAAAAATCTCATATATCCCGTAACGGCACCAATGATTTAAATCAAAGTGTTTTTAATGATTCATTTGTTCAATGGATTACAAATTACACAGTTGCAGCAGCATGGAGATATAAACACCTGCAGAAACATTAAATGTATAAGAAAAGAGGCAATGCAAGTAATAATTGTTTATTCTATAAATAAACAAGGATATATGAAGTGTGCAGTGTGTAGGTATAATGTGAGCGAATCACATCAGATGTTCTTTTGTGTTTTACTGAGGGAGAAAACTGAGCAGTGTGAGTAGTGATGTGTGAACAGGTGAGTAGGAACCTGCAGAGAAAACACAACACTGCCTCCTACTGGCAGCAGCTTAACCCTGTGAATCATTGTCATTTATCACTCGTGTCCCCCACACACGCGCGTGCGCGCGCGCGCGCACACACACACACACACACACACATTTTTATTGTGTGTGTGTATGTGTAAAAAAAAAAAAAAAAAACACCCCCGGGTGTTTTATTATTATCTGTAAACAACAGTCAGGAGAATATCAGGCTACATCAGAAAGCACTGATGACCTCTGAGTGTGAATAGATGTGATTTTATTCTACAGCATAAACACACACATTCATCTTATTTTTAAAGCTTTTATTAGTTGTTTCTGCAACTGTATTAAATGACATTACAAGAAAACTGTGCATATTAAACTGTATTTTTTATCCAGATTTTTATAATGAATCATGACACATGTTGAGGACTGTTTGACAAGTGAGGATCTTTAATATGGATCATTTAAACATTTGTATTCAACACCAACAGATACAGTTCCTGCAGTTACACACTAGTGGTTAATACCAACCATCTCCCCAGCTCTGTGGCTGCACACTAACTGGGTTTCTGCATCCCTCAGGGTCTTAAATAAAACAATATGAAACTAAATAAAAACAATTTAAAACCACATGAAAGCAAATAAAATAATATAAAACCATATGAAACAAAATAAAACAATATAAAAACAAACACAGCCATTTAAAACCCTGTAAACAAGTGTGGACAGCTGCTGAACCACAGCTGGGGAACATAGAGAAACTTAGCGGCTGAAAACCTTCATGTTTCCGGAGGAGCTGGTGGAGCCCAAACAGAGCTAACAGAGTTTTTACTAACATACAAGAACTGAGTCGGGGGCCAACACAGAACATAGAGGACATGTTTAACAAGCTGATACTCCGCTGTCTCAAGACTGAGCTACTTTAGTATTAAAAGAGCAGGTAAATAGAGTTCAGGCTGATCATTAACTCAATCAGCTGCAGCGACCGGCGGCCCGTGGTTCACTCAGGTAGGCGGCTGGACTGACGCAGTCTGAGTCAAAACACACGCTCACTAACGCACCGTCTCTTTTTTGCCTCTGTCGCAGACCTTCACTGAGAATCGTCATGTTTTAAGTTTCCTTCTGTATTAAAGAGACTTTCTGATGTTTGACAGTACCGTCAACGATATTACTAAAAGGTTATAATTAATTCGGCTTTCTAAATTGAACTTAATATGAAATTAAACGGGTGATTTTTCCGTCTAGCGGTTAGCTCTAGTTAGCTGACCGCTCATGTTTAGTAGCTAAAGGCTTCAGGTTTGATTTTAGTAGAAAATTATGGACTAAGCATTGTGGAGTTTTAGCGAAGAGTTAATTGTAGTAGATGAAACTTTATAAATTGAGCTAACTGCTCATTTTAGCAGCTAATTTAGCTGTTTTAAGTTGAGCTAATTAGCATATTTTAGCAGCTAAAGCAGTTCAGCTCAGGTTGTAACAAACGTCTTGGCTTGTTTTAGTCGATGTTATTGGGTCATTGTTCCTTTGTTAAACTTACATGTACTTACACAGTGTAGAGTTAATTTATGTTAGAGCAGAGTTAGTTGTAGTTGTTAAATCGGTTTTATGTGGTGTTTTTAAGTGAGCTAGCTGCTGATTTCTGCCTTATAAATTTAGCAAATTAGCTCATTTTAGCAGCTAAATGGATCCAGCTCAGGTTATAACAAATGTCTTGGTTTGTTTTAGTTTTGTTAGGTCAAGTTCATTTGTTAATTTACAATGTAGAGATAGTTCTTGTTAGAATGGAGCAAATTTTAACAATTAAAACTGTTTTTGAGGTGATTTTAAATTCGCAGCTATAATCAGCAATCAGCTAAAAGTCAAGGTTTAAAGGTCAGTAAAAATTAGACTTTATTTAGTTCAGCTCATTAAACAAAAATTGTATTGAAATTGTATTGTTTTAAAATGTTGTTATCTTTCCCTTTGTAAATCACTTTATTTACAATAGCGTCAGCAACTTCAGAGAAATCACTGCATTATTGCATTTAGCATTAAAAGGCTGGACACTCGTGACTGGAGATAATTTGTCGGTAGTTAGCTCATATTTAACTGTACGAGCTGCTTTGATAATAAAAAGTGTCAGTAATAAAGTGATGACACTGTTGATGTTTCACCCTTTGTTTGACAGGATGCAGCAGAGGGACTGCTGTGATGATGTGGGACATCAAGTCATGTAAATAACCTGCTGTATGTTCAGACGCTGCACCCCCCTTTCTTCGCCCACCACCACCACCACCACTCCCCTCTATCTCCGGCTGAATCACATTCCTCCGTTCAGCCGCCACAATGGGAGAACTGTTTGATGCCGGCTCTGCTGTGGTTCAGGTATTCCCCCTCTGATTAGGAACCTGAGCTTCACAGATCCCCCTGCCTCCCCACATCTCCCCCTGAGCCCTTTATAACCCCCCCACACTCACCCCTCCTGCTCCCAAACTTCAGCACAGATAGTGCAATTATCTTACGGGTTAAAACACACATCTGTGGATGCGAAGCGATGAAGACACACCACTGCTCTTTTTTTTTTTTTTTAAGTGACCTGAGAAAGAAGAAAAAAAAAAAAAAACATAAAACAACATTGAACTACAAGTAATTTTCTTATAAAACACAACTGCACCTCTTTATGTAATCCTGTAAACATTTTAGAGAAAGAAATTAACAAATGAAATAAAATCTAAAGTAAGAAAAAGAGTTCTGTGGTGGATTAATTAAAAACAAGTAGTTAATGTGCTGAAGGTTTCAGCTTTTTAATGAACGATGATATACAAATATAAACAACATTAATAATTAAATAATTAACCCTCTTAATTATTCCTTGTTTCCTGTAAATCATATATACGTATATTACTTAAAAACCAAGAAAAAATATTTTTCTTAAAAAAAACAAACATTTTGTGAGTCATCTGTTTTGTCTTTTTTGCTCAACAAACAAATTTGCCCAAAATGTCAGAAATGTCAGAACATATTTGTTATCTTTGTAAATTAAACAGATAAATTAGAGATTAAAAATGTTAACATGAAACACAGTTATAAAAGCATACAGTATAAAACATCATCCACTGAACAAAATGTGCTTGATTTTAAAATTGAATAGGTTTGTTTCAAAGAGAAATAATCTTTATTTTTACTGTTAAACATTAAAATAGAATAAAACTCTTCATGTTCACTCTAACTGTAACAAATCATTTTCTGTTTGTTTTTTATAGATTCAGTCATAGATTCACGTCAGTTTATTATAGTTGCTTCTTTATTTTTAAAAAGAAAAAATCAGTGAAACATGTGGAACAATCTCAAATAAGTAATAATACTAATTCAGATTTAGATCTTTGACCTCCTGTATGTAAATAATCTTATTCATGTGTGAATGATTTGATCAGCTGTAATAAAAGTCTTTTTACATTTTAAAAAAAAAAACTGTTAAACATTTGGTTTATTTTCAACACTTTCTTAAAAAAAAAAAAAAAAAACAGCTTTTAAACTGACTCAGACTTTTAAATTAAAACATTAAATTAAAACAGTATTTAAATGGTCGTACGTACTCTGACTCTGCTGCTGCTGCGTCTGACTTTAATATTGGTTGGATCTTGTGTTCACAACGTTTTTCTCTTCATCTTCTGTCAAACACAGAACTTACTGATGGAGCTGCAACAACGACGCCTGCGTCCACTCTACATGAAGCGGTGGATCCTTTAGTCTGCAGGTATTTACACCAAATATAGGAGTTTTTACCCAAAGTAGATGATGGAATTACGAGGACGGAGGGATTCAGGGGGAGACAGGAGAGACGGAGGAGGAGGAAGGATGGAAACCCTGAAACAAAACATAGCATGATAGTCTGTAAGCAGTTCCATGTGTCCGGAGGACTGATTGCCCCGTGGTGCTTCAGCCCTCTGCCCTCTCTCTCTCTTACTCACTCTTTCTCTCCCTCCCTCACCCCTCCCTTCCCCTTACTACCTGCCTCCGTCCCATTAAAGTGACCATAAAAAACCGGCACAAGTTGTTTGGAGTCAGCTGAGTTCAGTTCAACTTGGGCTGCCTCTTCTTCATCTTCGCGGAGTTGGTGATGGTGATGATGATAACGAAGAACAAGCCCTAATTAAACCCGAGGAGAAAAAAAGAGGGTGGGGGGGCGACCCGAGGCGCTCGGCGATGCGGAAAAAAGGCTCATCATTCTGCTCAGCTGTGTGTGTGTGTGTGTGTGTGTGAGAGAGCGAGAGTGAGTGTGTGTGTGTGTGTGTGTGTGTGTGTGTGTGTGTGTGTGTGTGTGTGTGTGTGAGCAGATGACTGCCGCTCACCTTGCCACGGGGTCTGCATGAGATTGGTTCATTGTCAAGGAGCGTTTTTTTTTTTTTACCCATGATTCCATATGGTACAGAGCGGGCTACATGTTGCCCAACATGCCAGTGCAAATGTTTTCTCAATTAGGCGTCTTATCTCCGGTGAGCGCGCTCGCATCAGATGAAGCTCGCTGACAGCGTGATGGCAGGGAAAACCTCCGAAGGCTCCATCAAATGGCAGCTCTGCTACGACATCTCAGCCAGGACCTGGTGGATGGTAAGTTGGCACAACTGCTCCTTTTTCTCTTTTTTTCTTCTTTCTTTTCTTTTTCTTCGTCAAACACAAACAACAGCGATCCTCCTCCTCCTGTTCCTCCTGCTTCTTCTTCTTCTTCTTCTCCTTTTATTGTTTTATCTCCACAAAGCTGTAGGATTAGTTTGTTGTTTCCCGTCTCATGTCGCCGCTTGTTTCTCCGCGCTCCCATCATCCCCCCGCTTGCCTCTGTCCCTCGTTCCGTCTCATTAACGTGGGGAACTTTGTGTGAAAGTCCTGCTTTTGTTTCCCACAAATACCAGAGCTGAGCGCTGCTCTCTGTCACACCAACACCATCATCGCCGCCACCAACGCTGCCTCACACCCGTGTCAGCGGCGGCAGCGGAGGCGTCCTGGGACGAGCGGCGGCTCCCTCCTGCATTAAGCAGCTTGTTGTGGTCATTGAGGCCAGCCGACCTTTGACACTCTGTCACTGTGAGGCTGAAGCGAGGAGGGGGTCGGGACTTTTTTTTTTCACAATAGCCTTTTATGATGGCAGCAGAGATGAAAGAGGTGCCGCTCCGAGGGTTCATTAGAGGACAGCTCGTTATTACCATGCCGCCGTCCATCCAGGACCTGCAACGCCACAACTCGTCGTGAGTCCATCAAACAGGACGAGTTGCGGCGCTGCGGGTTCTTCTCCTCCTCGTCTGAATAAAAAGAGTTTGTGTTGCCAAACAGACAAAGACGTCTTTATCCTTGCCGTAACAGGACCGTGAACTTTGTGAATTCCTCCCGGTCAAACCAAAACCACCAGGACCCCCCCGTCACACACATACACACACACTTTCACTGTGCAGCCTCCAGCAGCAGAACAGCAGTGGGGGGCAACTCATCGATGCTGATGGGACTTTTTTTTTCTATAACTCTGCAGGCCGCCGTGGTCGCCTGATCAATATCTGAAGAGTGTGTGTGTCCCTGTGTATGTGTGCTGCAGGATTTTATTTTTAAACTTTATCGATTAATTCATGACGTTCGGTCTTGTTATGTTTTTAAAAAAATCTTCAAAAATTAAACAGTCGTCTAATAAACTGCAGCAGAAAAACGTTGCATGTCAGAAAATATTCTAGTAAAATCCACAATAATCCAGATTATTTCTATCATTTCTTTAATTTGTGCTTTTTTTTTTCCACCTTCACTCACACAGGATTACGCTCCTTCCCTCCTCGATGATCAGCGATGATATCAACACATTTAGAAATTAATTAAAACTCTTGTTTCATTAGTTTATTATTTTCTAACGAGATCTCAGTGACGCCCTCCTCCCGTCCATCGTAGCGGGGGACGGGGTAATTAGTCGCTCTTCGTGTCCGCTGCTTCGTGTCGGCAGAAAAAGGTTAAACTGTCCGAAAAGCAGAAAAGAGGATTATCTGCTTAAATATAAAAAAAAAAGAAAAACAGCTGTGTGTTTTTAGCCCAGATGATTATGTCGGGTTGTTTCAGGGAAACTGATCCGGTTTCAGTTTAATAAAATCTCTTTTATTTAAATTATTTTAATTGCATTATTGTTAATGTTTTAAAGCTGCTGCTTTTTCTTAAAAAAATCGGGCTGAATATTTTTTAAAAGCATTAAAACATTGAAAATAAATGATGAAATAATTATAGTGTAATTCTGTAGCACATCTATCATTTTTCTAGCATCATTTTTTTCCAATTAAAAAATTCTAAAATGTGGGTCTAAAAAAAACTTTTATTTTTTTATTTTCTTTTATTTAAAGATTTGTTGTAGCATTCCCTTATTTTCACGTCACACGTCCTCCAAACTGAACACTTCATCACAGTTTGTGTTTTTGTCTGAATTTTCATATTCAAACAGAAAATGAATCCAAACAGTTTGACATCACGTTTTTATTTAATTAATAACAGTTTAATTCATTTAAATAAAAATGATCATGTGATCACGGTTCACGTAGACAAGCGAATGAGATAAAGCAGATTTGTGTGTGTGTGTGTGTGTGTGTGTGTGTGTGTGTGTGTGTGTGTGTGTGTGTGTGTGTGTGTGTGTGTGTGTGTGTGTGTGTGTGTGTGTGTGTGTGTGTGTGTGTGTGTGTGTGTGTGTGTGTGTGTGTGTGTGTGTGTGTGTGTGTGTGTGAGAGAATGTGTGTGTTCACACACTGCGGGGGTTAACAGGATTTCGGCAGGACGACAAGTGATGGCCCCATAATCCATTTATCAGCCACTGAACCACACACACACTCTCTTTCAGTTTATATATTCTGTGTGTGTGTGTGTGTGTGTGTGTGTGTGTTAAATATAATAATGTGTAACCATCTACTCCTAAAGAAAAAATCATATTAATTAATTTATCATAATTTTTTTTGTCTGTTTTCTGTTTCTTATCCTTTTCATGAATTATTTATTTTATATTTAATTTAATTTACATTTTTTATATTTAATTTTCCATATATCATATATAGTCAGACAAAGTCAGTCAAACACGGGAGATTTTTAGATATGGGTGGTTATAATTTTGTGGTTCAGAGACAGAGTCTGAGAAAAGCTGTGTAATTTAAAAACTGTTATTTGATCTGTGTTGTGTGTGAAACAGGTGACTTTAATCTTTAACTGACCATTTTCTCTGTTAGTTAGACCATTTCTTTTCATAATTTTTCTGAGGTTATGTCTTGAACCAGCATCAGTGGAATGACCTGCTATTTATTTAAAACTGAAATCATCTTATCAGTGTTATTTTCTTTTTAAAAACTGATCAGTTTGTTACCTCATAGCTACGGTTGAATAGAAACGTGTGCAAACTCATCTCAGCGGGATGTTTTGGTCTGAAGTTGATCTGTTGATGTAAAACGTCCTGATGAGATTGTTGGTCTGTGGTGGAGATGATGTTCACCTGCTCAGTGACCACATGTCATATACGCACAGGAGGAGTTCACTCCCCCTGCTGGACAAACTCTGATGACAAGTGTGTTTGTCTTTCTGATCTATGGAGACACAGTTGTCACAGTTTTTAAAAAAGGTGTTAAAATCAGAGTAAACCTGTCGTTGTTGTGTTCAGCTGCTGTTTGACTTCGTGTGAATTAGCACTGTCGATATTACGGCGTCTGAAACCCTCTGTCAGGTGTGGTTGTCATGACAACTGCAGCTCAGACAACTTGTTTAAAGTTGTACATTAAGTTTTGAATCCTGTTGCAGTTTGCTGCAGAGTGTAGTGAGTGTAGTCTGTCTCTTCAAAAAAAGTAATGACCAGGATTTTTGTCCGTGCTTCAGTTTGAAACGATGAGTCTGAGCGGAGGCGACACTCGTCTCTGAACCGCTGAGTTGTAGCGGACTGATGTGGTCTCACTATTTGTGACCTGTGAGGTCCGGTTCATTATCCAGACTCAGAGTGTCGGAGATGAAACTGCACTGTTAACCAGCTCAAAATTTAGACAAAAACATCTCAGAAATAAAGTGAAACAAAATGTCTGTGCAGCAGAAATGTCCTGATCATCTGGGACTGATACAGAACCACAGACCAGAACCTTGGTCCTGAACTGCTCCGTCAGACTCTGAACAGTTTGAAGAAGCTGCAGGTTGAAGCGTTTACCATCACCAAGCGAACGCGTCTCCGTGAACTGTTCAAGGACGAAGTGACGTTCAGCTGCGTCCAACAGGAAGATAATCCACATCAGACTCAGGACACACAAACACTTTATTTCACAATAAAATGCTGCAGTTCGACTGAGTGTCGAACTGCAGCGTGTGGTGAAAACAGTGTAGTGACGTGATTTTGATGTGATGTGATTTTTTAAAACCTTAACCAGTTGATGAGTCCGTTAGAAAAACATGAGGATCTTTAACAAAAAACTGCTGCAGCTCCACGTTTGATCAGCTGATGAAGTGACTCACAGTTTCACACTAATTTTACCTTTTCAGCAGCGAGAACCTCCACAGGAAGCCTGCATATCTGTCTGTGTGTGTGTATGTTGCAGTGTGTGTGTATTAGAGGCAGTGTCATGTTGTGCAGAAGATGTTTCCAATTTGGAGTCGTCCATGAGCGGAGCAGAGATGATTAGAGAGGAGGAAATTGGGGGATTAGAGTTGTCTGCTTGAACTTCCTGAACACGGCGTGCTCGCTCTCCCTTTCTCTCTCTCCCTCTCCCTCCCTCCATTGGTCCTGGCAGTCTCTCGTCCACCCTGTGCTTGTCGCTCGTCCCGTGGCGTGGACAGTGTGAAGACACATCGAGTCCTCAAGCTCCTGGTGTGTCTCAGTCTGTCACCGACCCACAGACACGACTCACTCCTCTACCTCTTCCACCTTTCCTTTCCTCTCATCTCTCCTTTCCTTCACCCTCACTCCCTCCTCCTTCATCTTTTCTTCTTTTCTCTTTATTTTATTTACTCCTCTGCTCTTTTTGTTCCTTTATATTTCCTGTTTCCTCTTTTATCCTGTCTTCTGTCTTATATTTTCCCTTGAGTCCAGTTTTACCTTTATATGCAGTAATTATTTATTATTGATTATTAATAAACTGCTCTCAGGATTTTAATCGTCACCAGTTCATAATAGTAATATAATATAATTTGCAATAGATGGGTGGTGTTGCAGTGTGTTGGGGTGGTGTTGTGGCGTGTAACGGTGTTTTTGTGTGTTGTTTTGTGTTTTTGCAGCATGTAGTTCTGGTGAGATGTTGTGGAAGTGTGATGCTCCAGCACGGTGTTACTGTGTGTTTTTTTGCATCATGTTACTGCAGTGTGTGTGGAGCAGCGTTGCACCGTATTGTTGTGTGTTGCGGCTTGTTTGGTGTGTGCAGAACAGTGTTGTTGTGTGCTGTTTTGAAGTGTTTTTGCAGCGTGTTGTTTCAGCATATAGTTGTGGCGTGTTGCTGCAACATGTATGTGTTGTGGGGTGGAACAGTGTTGTGGCGAGTGTGTCAGTGTGTGTTGTCTTGGTGTGTTGTTGCAGCAGTGGCGTCTTGACCTTAGCAGTGTCTGTGTGTGTGGCTCCTTCTCTCAGAGCAGAGCTTCGTTCTTTCTTCTCTTGGTTCCTCTCGTCCAATCAGATCGCAGCCTCAGGCTGTAATATCCGCTGCTGCTCCGTGGTCTTAGAGCAGGAAGCTGAGCCTCAGGCTGCGCACAAACACTGTGAACCTGAGAGTCAGATTCAGTCTGTATATAAAACCACACTGAAACACTGATAAACCTGCATTATGTTTGTACTTGTTAAAAAGTTCAGATGTTGATGCTACGCTAACTGTAGCTACCACAGCTTCCTCCTCAGCTCCTCAGCTTCCTCCAAACACCTTCACCTGCAGCGACAAGATGCTCTTACTTCATCTTTACATTTGATCATATTTAATGTTCATTCAGGTGAGTTGATGTGGCACACATGAGCTGGTTCTCGTGTTGACCTCAGTTATAGACAAGAAGTAAACATTACATCAACAACATCTGGATCATTGTTTGCATGTAGCTCAGCTGTTACTTTACCTCCAACAGTGTTTTTATGTTTCTCTGCACCAGTCTGATCCTGCTACTAAACAGCCCGTTGTTAGCGGCTAACAGCTAGCTGGTTCTGAACAGGACGTAGTGGCGCCCTCTGCAGGCTGAGACACGGTTGTTTTCTATTGAAACAAGTGGAGAAAGAAATCAGCTCCTGCAGTTTAACTAACTCAGTGAAATGATTCCTTCTTCCCTCAACTCCATCTCTGTGCCTCCTCTTCCTCTTCATCACCCCCTCTTTCTCCTCCTCCTCCTTCATGTGTGTTCCTCCCTGGAGAAATGTGGCGAGCGGCCAACACAGCTGCTGCTTCTTCAGGCCACTTGCTGCTGCTTTGGTTGTGAGCTGACGTCCTGCTGGGAGGACGAACAATGGGCCACTGATGATGAGGAGGATGATGATGGAGTGATTCTGAGCCGGTGGACGGTTCAGTTCATGTTGTGATGTCATATGACTCACATTGAGGTCGTCAGTACGCCTTTTCACTGACTGATGTCAGAAACTGAAGAGGAATAATTCAGACATTGATTTAAAACTTTTATTTACGATGAAGATTCATTATCTGAAACAAAACAAAACAATTCAAAAAAGTTGTAGTAACTTTATTAAAACTAGAGCTGCACCATCACGTGTCAGATATTCCCATTGTTGACTCTAGTGGATAAATTAGTCAATTCTCTGAAGTCAGTGTCTGATGTTTTGCTTGTTTCTGGTCAGACTCAGGCAGCAGCAGCTACAGTAGCAACAGACATAGAAGTGTCTGCACATGGCTGTAGTATGACGTAGGAAGGTGAAAAGTGACGTGTTTTCAACATGACCATGTGAGAGAATTCATTCTCAGAGACACAGACACCATCTTTACAAGACTAGATATGATGTTTACTGTGAAATAAAAATCATTCTTTGTTTCTCTGTGGAAGAAATACTGTTTATCGTCCCAGTTCTTATTTTAAAAATCAGTATCAGCCCAGAGTTTCTCAATCGGTGCATCTGTTATGGAAACTATTTGCTCTATGTTTGTAACATCGGCAACAACAAGAAGACGATGAAGCAGTGCTCCCAGGTCGCCATGTGTTTATCTCAGCTCCTACGTTTTATTTTAAAAATATTTTTGCACACTTTGTATCAATAATTATTTGTTCCACGTCACATGATCTAACCCCAGATTTTAGTAGTCCACATTAACACGACCAAATCAGCTCCAAGTCCAGGTCGGAATCAGAGTCCGTCAGCTTTGAGTGTGAAACAGACTGAAACAGTAAAAACTATGAAACCACAAACAGCAGCATCACATTGTGATGACGTGTCAGTGAAGCTTCTCTGATACGAGACAGAAATACCAGTGAAGTGTGTGTGTGTGTGTGTTTGAGTGTGAGTGTGTATAAGTGTGTGTAAGTGTGTAAGAGAGAGAAAGATGTGTGTGTGTATGTGGTTTTACACACTCGCTCTTTGTGATTGTAACAGAAAAAATGGAAACAGAATCCAGAAACGCCATCTGGTATTCGGGAGCAGTGTTTCTCTGTGTGTGTGTGTGTGTGTGTGTGTGTGTGTGTGTGTGTGTGTGTGTGTGTGTGTGTGTGTGTGTGTGTGTGTGTGTGTGTGTGTGTGTTGCAGTGATCAGCTCTTGGTCTGCAGCCACTCGGTGTTTGTCTGCCAGCAGAGGTGTCAGTCTTCAGTTAAAGGAGGCAGCTTTGGGTGTTTGCCGTTCACTCGATTGGCAGAAATGGATTGTTGCCATTTTTCCTGCGTAAATATCACCTGTTCTGTCACAGCCGTCAGAAACAGACGCCAGCTTCACACAATTCGCCTTTTCCTCTTCCTCTCTGTCTCATTTAGAAACTTTTCCTTTTGTAAAATAAATTCATCCAGCGTGGATCATTGTTCAGTTCAGAGCAGAATCACTGCAGCACTGAGATGTTTCGCCTGTTCATTAAACATAAAAACAACAAAATAATCACTTCAATCATCAGCGTTCGCATCAGCAGCTTCGATGTGTCAGATATTTCCTGCAACTGTGATGATGTGATGACAGTGAAGCTCACTGTCTCTAAAACAAAAAGTGTTGTATTCAGTCTCTGTGATGAACTAATTAATGAACATATTTCTTCATGTTTGTTCACATGGAAACAAGATGGCATCCGCAGCAGCAGAGTAACTGATCCATCAGAGATTTTTGCTAATAAACTCAACTTTGTCCTCGTGGTCGGGGCACGAATATGTTCGGGAATATGAATATGAGGGAAGGTTTAAAAAAATGTTTTATGTGGAAAAATGGAAAATTTAAGTTGTTTCATGATCAAAGTTAACTAAGCTAGTTGAAGTAGCTAAATGATTTAAGTCAGAGGTGTCAAACTCAGTCCACAAAAGGCCATGTGGCTACGGGTTTTTCTTCCAACCAGTCAAGATCACGCAGTTTGACCAATCAACTGTGTGAAGACAGATCATTTAATTAAATGAATCAAGTCTGGTGTGCTGCTGCTAGGTTGTAACAGAAACCTGCAGCCACACAGCCCTTTGCGGTTTGACACCTCTGATTTAAGTTATCTAAATGAGCTCAGTTAGCTGAAGTAGCTAATTGTCAGCTAAGCTATCAGAGTAAGCTCAGTTATCTGACTGAAGTGACTGAGGTTAAAAATACTGCTTCATGTGCAAAAACATAACTTGTAGTTTGAGGATGTGATTGTTTTAGAGCTCAGGATCTGTTTCTTCATGGTTCATGTAGTGAGACTGTGACTGTGACTGTGACTGTGGTCTGGTTGAAGCAGCGCCCCCTGTGAAACTGAGGCTGCTCTCAGGGACGCAGTGGGGGGGCCACAGCTGGCTAGAAATGGCTGACAGGTGTGTGTTTTCACCACATGCTCAAATACTCAAGTGAACATTAACGGCTTCGTCCTAATTAATTATTTCCTCCCAAAGCTGCATATCACAGCAACAGCTGTGGAAATGTCCCTTTAATCACATGACCCCCCCCCAGAATTCGAGTGGTGACGATGCTAACCTGTTAATGCTTTCACAGCAATGAGATGATTAAACAATTTAACAAATGAAACGACGCTTCCAGGAAGTGACATGACGAGCACTGCTCAGCTCGTTAAGAACAGGAGCAGGGATTAACAGAGGCACCCAGATGTTTGCATATCATCAGCCGTGTGATTACAGAGCACAGCACAGGCCTTTTGTGTCGCCGTCCGTGTGGCGCCCGGCGGGAACACAGACTCACCACAGCGCTCGCAGACGTCACCTTCAGATCCACAGTCAGACTTAATGAGTGTGAAATGAGGGTTCAGACTGTCGCTGCTCAGCCTGCTGTCGGCTCAGGCTATTCTCTAGTTTATTGTCGCCACTTATACCTGTACAAACGGAACTGGAATAGCCTCCACCCTGTTGACAGGATGGAAGCTCCAGGTAGTTTAACTTTTAAAGTATTATTTTTGCCTTTAATGACAGGTAGAGCAAAGAGAGACAGGAAACCGAGAAGAGTGGAGGAAAAACATGCAGGAAAGTTCAACTTGGTTTGGATTCAAACTGGCAAACAGCTGCACGACATGTACACCAACATGGTGCGGCGTAAGATATCCTGACTCCCAACTCCAGCCTTTGGCCACAGTTAAGACTGATGTCTCACTGTCAAACAACTACTACACTACACAAGTTTACACTAAGTTAAATTATCTGTAGTAGCTAATTTAGTTGAAATAAGTAAATAACCCAAAGTATGTAAATTAACTAACTTATCCTAAGTTATTTAAAGTAGCCAAATTAGCTGACATAACTAAGTTACCTGTGGATCAAAGTTAGTAAAGGAATCTGATTTAGCTAAGTGAAGCTATTTGTAGCTAACAGCTGTGTGTGATGTTCGGGACATAATGTGTTCAGTTCTATATTGACTGTGAGTTTGAATCAAACTGTGCAGACACTGTGTTTTACCTTAAAACAAATGTAAACATCCTTGTTGATGTTGCTGATGAGCTGACTGTTTGGCCACAGAGCTTCATCCACAGGGCTTTGCTCTGTTTCACTGAGGAGAAACGGGATAAAATACACTCAGGATACCTCGTATCACTGCTGCAGTTAGTTTTTAAGCTGTAAACAGGGAGAGGAAAGTCCAGGAGCGTGATTATTAATTGAAGACTCCCCGGCTACACATTTAATCTCCTCTGTGAAGACAGATTAATTAGCATCACATTATTTTTAGCGTAGTAAGCTGCTCAAACAGTGTCACAGTGGCACCATATGTTTGGACATCAGAGCGCCGTTTACAGCGATGTGGAAGTGAAGGAGTGTTTGTCAGCTCCAAGGACTCATCCATTACAGCATCACCTCTTCATCAGTGTGTACACACCCTCAGCTCTGTCCTGCGCCTCTCCCCACAACACCCCCCATCTAATTAAGGTGATTCAGAGCAGTGCCTGTGTGCATGCAGGACCCCATTACTTACATCTGTCCGGTCCGGGGCGCCCGCCGACCCCAGCAGGGGGAGCCGCTGACCCCCCACACCCACTGTCCCACCCCCCCGGGGAGCTGAGGACGAACAGCTGGTGGGGGCATTGAGGGAGACCTCACCCCCCCCCTCATACACACACACAGGAAACACCTTCTCACAGGGGACTGTGTCCTCTCCTTACCTCTAATCAGAAGGGCCACAGCAGGGGGTCGGGGGCCTTCAGGGGCCCTGCACTGGGTCCAGGGGGGTCGTTAAGTTTCCTGTACACTTTGTAACTACTTGAACTAATATGAACTTTATTATTGAAACTGTCACATTAAAGTATTTTAATGAAACAGTTTTGTTCTCATTTTTTCCCACAGAGAAACAAAGAATGATTCTATTTCACAGTAACTTAGTCCATCATATCTACTGTTGTAGAGACAGTTGAATAAGTGTCTCTGAGATGGTGTGTGTGTTTTTATCTCTTATTTTTTTATTTTCTTTTATTTAAAGATTTGTCGTAGCATTCCCTTATTTTCACGTCACACGTCCTCCAAACTAAACACTTTATCACAGTTTGTGTTTTTGTCTGAATTTTCATATTCAAACAGAAAATGAATCCAAACTGTTTGACATCACATTTTTATTTTAACAGTTTAATTCATTTAAATAAAAATGATCACGGAATAACGGTTCACGTAGACAAGCAAATGAGATAAAGCAGATTTGTGTGTGTGTGTGTGTGTGTGTGTGTGTGTGTGTGTGTATACTGATATTTTCTGATATATTTTCACAAAATATCTTCCGATGAAGGCTGGTGGGAGTGTCCTCACCTGCGTACGCACAATGTGTCTGTCTGTGCATCGCAGCCATGCACAATACAGAGCAGAGGAGAAAGATATGATGGTAGGAAAAACACTGTGGACCAGGACACTTCATCAGGATGAAGACATCTGAAGTTTTCCTCTTGAGTTTTTGAAACGACATCTGTAGCTCTAACTTTTTACTAATAAATAAATACGTTTTTGAGACTTTTAAAACGTTCACAAAGCTTAAATCTCAGGTTTAATGCGGTTATACGTTTTTTTTCTTGTTTATGTGGTAGTTAAAAGCAGCAGCTGAATAAAAGCAACTGAGATGTGGCACAGTGGTTGTGAACGAGTTGTTGGACCATTGGACAGTTGGAGATGAGCTGCGGCCTCAGTGATGTTGTTGCTGCTGGTTCAGTCCCAGTTTGAGTGTCTTTGTTGTGAACCTAGAAACCTCTGATGGTGGAGGAGGATTTTCTCAACCCGTTCAACCCATTAACACGCCTCGGCCGTATTTCATGTAGATCCTGAGCTGTTAGCGTTCCCATTTAGTGTTAGTGTTCACTACTGAACATAAAGTGGACTCTTAATAGTCTTCAGGGTTATCCTCCCCCATCCTCCTCCTCCTCCTCCCTCCTTGTGCAGCAGAGCCCCTCCCTCCCTCCTGCCAGCCGGGCAGCGTGGAGGGCAGTGGGGGGGCAGAGGCTGCTGCTGCCTGATGGCGGTCAGGACGGCCCGAGCTCGCCTACAGATGTGATGCCAGCTTTTACCAGGGGTCACCTTGGAGAGGCCGATGGCAGCGTGTCCCCCCCCCCACTACAGCTGGCTCCCTGCTTAATCCGCCACAGGGGGCGGTGGGAGGGGGGCAGGAGGCCACATGGTCTGTTACATGTTCTCTTCATCGTTACTGAGCAGCGGTGGAGAAAACAAGATTCACCGGAAAAAAGTTGTTTCACTGTAAAGTTTATATAAAACACACACACACACACATATACATACATATACATACACACACACACACACACACACACACACACACACATACATACATATACACACACACACACACACACACACACACACACACACACACACACACATATATATATATATATATATATATATATATATATATATATATATATATATATATATATATATATATATATATATAATGTAACATGTAAACATCATGTGTTTTTTGTACTGTGTAAATGTCAACGTGGAGAGAAACAAGGATTTATTACTTACACTATGATGGTCCTGGTTCTGACTAATAGAGCTGAATAATGAATCAATTGTCTGATCCAAGTTGTTTGAAACGGTCATGTTTTACAAATTTATTCCATCATAATCCTTGTGTGATAGTCCTGCTCGTCAATCACAAGCACAGCAGTGCTGACCATTCAAATGCAACTGCATGTTCACCAACAGGTGAAGTCTAACAAAATCATGCAAGAAAATGTTCCTCAGCCTGACTGTCACAGTTAGTCCCAAAGAGAAAAGCTCAGAGAAAACAGATGGAGATGCCAACTACTTTAACTAACTTTGCTACAATAGCTAATTTGGTTACACTTGCTAACTTGGCAGTTATATTGACTAACTTTGTTTCTTTGGCCACCTTCACTATGCGAGCTACACTGGCTAATTAAAATAAATAAATAAATAACTAAAAAATAAAATAACTGGCTAAAAAGTTATTTAACTATGCCACATTAGCTAATTTAGTTACATTAGTAAACTGTGACATTAGAAAACTTACCCGATGTAGATATCTCAGCTTTGACACCTCAGGTAAATTAGTGGCTTCAGTTAACTTAGCATCATTAGCCTTTGAAATGAGACATCTTAGGTTCCACCTGTGACATATACGGAGACACAGGATTTAGTTTTAGTCCCACAGAACAGCAACACTTCAGTGATTTGTAGAAAACAGATGTTGATCAAAAGAAGGTGATGAACAAAGTGTGTGGTGCAGCAGCTGCCACATCACAGGACGACACCACAAATCAATAGCAACACTAGTGACACCACAGCATCTGTACGAGGAGCGATGCTACAAAGTGCCAGGAAACAACTAGTTCAATGTTCGTGCTCATTAAAAGAAACAAACACTTGTAGCTCTTCATTCATATCTACGTTCTCATCCTTGTATTAGAGTATAGAGCAGTTTACATGGAGGCTCATGATAATGATCCATCATGTTTTACATTTATTACAAAGTCAAGTACAAGTAAATACTTCAACTTGAAATTCACTGAAGAAAGTCAGCTATTGAATCGTAAACTGTAAATATTTCAGCCCTGGTTGTGGTCCAGTGATAATCAGCCATACATCTTCAATGTCCGTTGTCGTCTCCACGCTTCACAAAACTGCAGCCATTAACTGAAACATTTCTGCTTCAGACTGAATCACATGGTGTGCACTTTATCGCTGTTTGATTAATGACACAATGAAACATAGGAAACATAGAAATGTGTAAAATTCTGTGAAAGCGAGGAGAAGGCAGGTTTTATTTTTGTAACCAAGTCAAATGAAGACATATAATCAATGATGTCTTTCTGTCCTGCACTCGTTTGCGTTAACGTGTGATTAACGGTGGAAACATGGAAACCTTGTTCACGGTGTTTCCAGAGCGAGCGTCGCAGTTCAGTGATCGAGCAGGTAGAGCTGCAGGTGAGCGAGGCCTCTGAAACCAGAGAGGACTGTGGGAGCTCGGCGCTGATGGTCGACTGGGAGCATTAATGAAGCAGATTAGGTGTCTCAGCGTGGCCCTGCAGGCTGCAGAGGCCGGATCAGACCGCCTCTCTGCCAAATACATGAACCACACTGGTTCAGGATCAGTTCGATCACAGGACACAACAGTAATCTTCAGATTAATATCTGTTTATAAGAAACAAAATGCTAACGTCTTGTTATCTTTATCTTTACACAAAATTACAAAGCTGCACAAACTACAAGATGAAGATTGTGATACATAGTTACTAATTAAAATCTCGAAAAAACAGTAAGATACACTGAACAGTTTAATTTCAATAGAAATTGACTCAGTGACGTGAAGACTCCAAGTTTAGTCTTTTATTTTGATCAGTTTGAGTGTTGAGTTTTGGACTTTAACAAGTGTCGTCAGACTCGAACACCAAACAGACTTCTTTCAGACGAAGCAGTTCGTTGTGTTAAACCTTAAATATGAAGCTCCCAAGTCTTCAGACATATTTCAGCTGCTGCGCATTCGAGTCCTCTGTGTTAGAAAAAACAAAAAGAAAAGAAAGGAGCGGTGTTGTGGTGAATGGAGAGGTCTGTTAAAGAGGCCGGAGGACAGTGAAATGGGAGCAGCGAGCGAGCGGATTTAATTAATCCAGCCAACGAGGAGAAAACAGACGAGGCAGAGACCCAGCTGGAGATCATGAACCCGCCTCAGTCCTGGCACCAAAACCCTGCAGGTCGACCGGGTCCAGTTTCAGAGGGTCCAGGTCCAAACAGAGGCCTGACACCAGACCACCAGCCGCTCAGTCTGACCTTTGACCTCTGTTTAATAATCTGTTATTTACATACAGAGTTTTGTCTTTTTCACACGTCTTCACATCGATCTTAGGGACTAAATGTTTAGTTAATACCGAAAAGTAAATGAATGATCTGAGCTTTAGAAATAAACATTTGTCCCAGAAAGACCTGCAGGAACCAGACCAGGACCAGACTGCTCTGATCCGGGTCCTCGTGTCCTGACGTGTGTTTGCAGGAATGTGAGTGTCCTGTGTCGGATTATTTTCTCTGCTGCAGAGAAATAATAATGAAACCAGCGGATCTGTGAGTGACAGGCGATGACGGCATCTCCAAACACAGCGGGTGGATCCACTCTTGTGACCTCTGACCTCTGGCTCTGTGTCAGACTAACAAAGGGGGGTTACCTCATCAGGCCTGATGATGTCATCAGGTTAACCCTTCGTCTGCCTGGCCTCGTTCAGGAGAGTCAGACACAGATGGACGGACGTTTTTCTGCTTCCTGTGATTTTCCGAGCGCCTCCATGCCTCCCACCACCTCCTCCTCCTCCTCCCTGAGCCGGTGTCAGGTGGACACAGTAAAAGCGCTGCAATGGATACCTCCTCACCTGCTCCTTCCCCGGGACTCCTGCTGAGAGCAAGCTGTTGTTCTCCAGGCCCTCCTCCTCTTCTTCCTCCCCCTCTTTCCTCCCCCCTGGGTGCACCTGTCCTCCCCCACATCCCCCTGCCTCTGGCCTGGCGCCTCAATTATTGACGAAGCTCAAAGAATGTATATGTGACAATCTGCACCAGGGTTTATTTGCAAACGTACACATTTGGTTTTGCAGAGAAAACAGTTAAATGTGACTCTCATGTTGCGGTAGGAAACGGTAGCGTCTGTTTTTCAGAGAATCTGCCTTGATTCAGTTTATGTTGTTCTGTTTTATTATATTAAATCACTAGAAGTTGTTTTATTTCGGCAGTGAAGATTTGTACGATGTAAAAACTGAACAGCAGTGGCCCTGTGATGCTTCCCTGTGGGACACCACACCTGCAGCTCTTTTCATATTTCAGTTTTTACCTCCAGCAGTGGCAGCATTTTTTGACAGTTGGTGGCAGTGTCGAGCAGAGGATGAGAAAGGATTCAAGATATTTTTAAATATCAGTTGTTGTTTGATGAAAACAGTTAGTCATCCGATGCATTGTCTAAGAAAAAACTTGCTGTATAGTGTTTGTGTTGTTGACGTGTTTTTTTCCCATGTGAGGAACGGGTCGGTCATTTCTTCTTTGATTTTTATTCTGTTTTTACACAGTTTCCTAAAATCAGCACACACAAAGTTTGATCTGTGAGTTTGTGAGCAAACAGTGGTGAAGCCAGAGAGCAGCACACATGGAGGAGGTAAAGGAGGTGGGGGCAGGTCTCATTGTTTGGTATCTCTGCAGGACTGTAGCTAATAAAACTAAACTGGGCCTGAGGGGAAGCGGTTGAACTTCCTGTAGCGGTGGTATTTATTTATTCGGAGGGTCCGTCTCAGGTCTCCAGAGTCGGCCGTAAACAAAGAGCTCTCCTCCTGCGTCCACATCGCCTGTTTGACTCTGATTTATTTATAATTCCCTGAAACCACTCTGCGCTGCAACCCGATAGCTGCCAGCTCGTCAAAATGTCGCTTTTCCTCCACATTTGCTAAAAAGGAAGTTACTCCCCTGTCCCGCTTTTTCTCCGTTTGAGTTCCAGCCCTTTGGCCACTCACGCAAATAAATACCTTTCTACTTAAACATACACAAACTAATTAATTTAGCCCATCTGTTCCCCGCTCTGCATCACTTCCATGACACACACGAGTTTCCTCAAACACATTTGGCTCATGTTGCACTGATAACTGGGCCACGGTGAAGAAAACTGAGGCGTCGCCACAGAAAAATGAAATAAACACATCTGAGTTTCATCCTTTTTCCCACTCATACACGCAGGAACATTAAGAGGGCAGTTATCAGCCTGAGAAGAGCACCTCATGAAAGGTCATTTTTTTTGATGGGTTTCTTCTTCAACCATGTGTGTTGTCATTTGTCACAAACTAAACTTGTTAGCTGTTTTTAGTATAGTTGTTTTATAGTTAGATCGGACGGAGGAGGTTTTCTGTGATGAAGCTGCTGCTTGTGTCTCTGCATCAGACTGAACAAACAAGGTTCAGTTTATTTTCTTCTGCTGAGAAAATAATCAGACAACAGTTTTGAGGTGTAAATGTTGTTTTATTATTTCACAAACTGTTTGTTTGTGAACAGAAGTGACTCCTCTTTGAGCCAGGGCTTAATCTCACTTAATGTCTCAAAGACTGAGCCTTATAAAATAAAAGTTGATCACAGTTAAGAGAAGATTTGCAGCTGTTGCTATTTAAAACACGAAAACGTCGCCTGAGGCTCAGTTAATCTTTATATTTTATTGATTTAACCACAATGATCAGCTCATTAATGGTTAATTAATATGTTGATGTTTTCCAACATTTTCTATCTAGACCTGTTTTGTTTTGAAATACAAAGTGAACCTTTACATCAGTTTACCTTGTGTTGCTGTGACAACAGTAGCGGCAAGATGGTTTAATCTCAGATGATGAGTGGCGATGTTGCTGTGGCGTCGTACTCTTTGTCTCATCTGTTTATTGCTGCGATTCAGTAACAGCTAAGTGACTGGTGAACCCTCCCTCTCCCCCAGTTGTTGCTTGTTGCTGAAACATCTGGATGGTCGACTGAGGATCAGTCTGCTCCCCCTCCTGGCGACAGATCGGCCCACGGTGTCGTTGTAATATTTAGGGGAAAAGTTTGGAGGGAACTTGATTTAACCCTGAAGAGCAGACTAGTGGAAAGTGCCTGAGGGGGGCGGGGGGCGCTGCAGAAAACTCCCCTGACAGGACCAGAGGAGACGCCAGAGCTCGGATCAAACAGGAAGTGGCTTCTGACTCTTTGAGACGTGATACAGATGAGAGAGATGCTCGTTTCAGGCGGAGAAGCCTGGGAAAATGTTTCAGAAGAACTTTTATTAAATTTGTGTTTCAGAGATCAGGAGGTGAAACTGAAACCTGATGTCTGCCGGTCCAGTCTGGTTGTGGACCACTGCACCTGCCAGGTTCTGCAGATCGCTGGTTGATGTTGAAATGGTCTGATGTAGTTTTAGATTCATCCAGCTTGTAGAGTTTGAACATTCAGGTTCACACCCAAAGGTCAGATTCACAAACCAGAACCACAAGTGATACATTGTTTCACTACATAAATATAAAACTCAAACCGGTCAAGGTCATGTTGTAAATACTGTTATTGATGTGTTGATACACTGAGACTGATAGGGTGGTGATCTAACAGTAAACAATATTATGTTCATCAGTAATGATGTGTTTGACCCAGTGGCCAAAACAGGAAATGAAAAAAACTGTAAACCAATGAAATGAGGAATTGGACGGTTCACTTCCTGTGATCGGTTTGAATGGTGTTTGCACCATTAGCGTTTACAGAACAAAAACGTAACTTAGCGAGGTCGAAGTGAACGCAGCCTGGTTTTCTGATAAAGTGACAGTTCTGACGCCATCTAGTGGATGGTAATATGCTCCTGAAACAGCCAGTCATGTTGTTGCACTGTATGGAGAGAAGCCATTTTGTGTTAAACAGTAGCTTAACCTGTGACAAAAAAAAGTGGTTGAAACAACATACATTACATGTGATGGATGATCACAGATTTATTTATCATTGTTGCCCAGATAGTGACATATAGCTGCAATTTTCTGTTAATTTCAGACTAAAAATTCAAATCTGAAATTGCATGAGATTGATCTGAGTATATCTGAGTGTGTTATGTGATGTAGGCTCGTAGGAAATGTGTAAAGACCATGTGGCTGTTTCTTCAGATTTTCGTCTTGTTCAACCACAAGAACTGTCCGATGGCGTTCCAAGATGGCCGCGGGTGGCATGATGGGCGTGTAAAGAACTGTATTAGTTGTGTGTGTCAGTCAGAGCTGATGGGGGGCGGAGGGGGTCGACCTCGCTGCGTCAGCGCCACATGTTAGCGATACAGCTGCTGTGTTGTTGTGCGTCTCCACTGGTCGCCTGAAGCAGACGAACACACAGACTCTCCACCTGCTGCAGTTTGTGTGTGTTGTGTGTGTGTGTGTGTGTGTGTGTGTGTGTGTGTGTGTGAGTGTGAGAGAGAGAGACAGTGAGTGCACGCGTGTGACTGTGTGTTCGTGCGCACGGGGCGATCGATCGTCTCCCAGCAGCCTGTTCCTCTCTCTGGCAGCTGTTCCAACCACAGGCTCCGATATGAATATTTATGATGAACGTATTCCCAGGATCCTCAGTCCGTCTGCAGCTGGACACACACAAACTCACACACTCACTCATGTTAGAGAAAGTTCATCTCCAACATTTCTTGTTCTTTATGAACGGTTTATCCTGACATCAGATTTAGAATAATTGTGTTGTATTTTTTTTTTAGTTTCCATGAAAACCTGAGAAGATGTTAGCCTAACTTAATGTAGCATAGCATGAATGCAGCGAGATGTCATCGAGTCACAGTGACATTTCAGATTCAGTGTCAGTCAGAAGCACCTGACATTTCTAACTTTGTAAAAGTTCTTTGTAAAAGCACATTGTAAAGCTTAAATCATCTCTGATCCAACATAGCCGCTCTGGTGACCTTAGTTTCTTGCCAGCTAATGCTGGTTGTTTAACATATTTAACATGTGCATTTATTTTTTGTGGTGATCGTCAGAGGGACATCAACTGTGGAGCCTAGTTGGCTGTCACTAACCACTGTGTCTCTGACAATAAAGCTGGTAATTGCTATTTAGCTAATGCTAATGTTAGCATTAGCAACTGCTCACTCACCAGTCTGTGATAGATGTGCTGAGGTTAGCAATGAAGTTAGCATGTTAACCAGCTAGCCCTGGCCCCTGTATAGCGTCATCCAATGCATGTGTCACAGCTCTATGTTAGAACAGTAACATCTCATTTAATGCTGATGTTGCTAATGTAGCAACAGTAAAAACTCACACATACCAACTTAAATGACAACATTTAAAGGTCTGAGGTGGTTTAAGATGGACTGATGGTGTCAGAGGTCAGAGTTAAGGGAGTACCACCAGGTTTTTAAGGTGGACTCCTGGAAGCTTCCAAAATAAAAGCATTGCTATTCTCCTTTTTCTCACACATCAGTGAAACCCCCCCTCACCTCCTTCTCCTGGGGGCAGTCCTCTCCTCTTCTGTCCTCCATCCTCCTCACGGGGATTGAGCCTCCCCCTGGCTCTCCCTGACCGGATGAGGAGGCCTGGAGGGAGGAGGAGGAAGAGGATCTGCCTCACAGAGAGAACAGCAACATGTGCTTCTCATTAAGTTCTGCGGAAATAAGCAGTGACCCGCTCGCTCAGGAGGGCACATCCATTTACTGCTACAGAGGGGGGGGAGGGGGGGGGGGGGAGGGCAGAGGTGCAGGGAGAGGGAGGGAGGATGTGACAGGACAGAGGACGAGCAGAGACACAGGAAGTCAAACCAGGACTTGAGACAAACTCTGGAGGTGATTTTAAAGAGGTGTTAAGGAGGTAGGAGGAGGTGTTAACGTGGTAGAAGGAGGTGAGAGGAGGTGATAAGATTCGTTGTCCTGTCTCTACATGTGGAAGGGGGGTGAGGAGGAGGGAGAGAGGGGAGGAGGTGACGGCAGCCAGTGAGCGATGGCGTCCTTGTGTCCCTCCCTCCCCTTCCTCCTGCAGCATCCTTCACTGTCCTCACTCCCACTGTCACCCTGCTGTGTTCATCACTGTAATGGACACACAAACACACTGTATCAGAATTGTCTAAACTTCATGAAGCGTGTTTGTGTCCACATGTATGACCATGTATGATCTGACCTGTGCTCACTTTACTCTCATGTTGATCAGTGTTGACCTGTTATGATGTTTGTACAAGTGAATCACAGTTTGATTAGATAAAGAGTCTGACTGACCAGGTGTAGATGAGGTGTAACGGGACCTGCAGGATGTCTGTGATGATGTCATATCATTGATGAGATCATAAACTACAAAACATGTTCAAGTGTTTTGTCTCTGAGTACGACCTCTGATTGACCCTCTGCTGCACCTCTATTCAACCACCAGTAGAGGGAGACATTACACACTGAGAGAGGTTAGCAGCTACTGTCACCTCATCTCCTCCTCTCCTTCCCTCCTCTCCTCCTCTCCTTCCCTCCTCTCCTCCTCTCTCCTCTTCTCCCAGATGTTGGTCAGTAGATGTTTCCCCCTCTGCATAAGTACAGATATATTAAACCTCGTCTGATTGGCTGCAGTACTTGGCACCATGTTAAGCTCCTCCCACTTAGTGTTAGATGAAGACATTTAGTGTGTGTGTGTGTGTGTGTGTGTGGTGGGGTGGGGTGGGGGTATTTCTGGGGAGGGGGTGTTTCTTTTCTTTGGCCCTGGGGCCTCTGTAGCAGCAGCAGCACATGTTGTGTGCAGATAGTGGGCGGCAGTGGCAGCACACAAAAGCGGCCTTGAGCCGATCAGAGCGGCGTGAGGCTCTCTGGCAATCGGCTGCCACCCTCCGCCGTCTTGGCGCTGCCTCCTCACGTTAGTCACGCTGCAGGAGGCGGGGGTCCGGCCGAGGGCCACAAAGGGCCCAGCGCCGACCCCCAGGAGGCAGAGACAGATCTGCAGCAGGACGTGGAGACAGACATGGGTCAGGATGTCCATCAGAGACACGACGAGGATGACTGATTATAACATGACAGCCGTGTCAAAGCCGTGTGAAACGTGTCATTTAAATTAATCATCCCAGAACCACAACCAGACACAAAAATCTACAATTATAAAATAATATGTTATTATTAAACCCAAATAATTTTCTATAAAATGAGATTTTTCAATAAAATTTGTGAAGTTTTGTCTTGATTGGTTGGTGCATCGTCCAATCAGAAATCAGCTCAGTGACAACATCTAACAATCTGTCATCTGTAATTAACGCTGAGATCTGATTGGTTCCCTCTTAGCCTCACACCTGTGCGTGTGTGTGTGTGTGTGTGTGTGTGTGTGTGTGTGTGTGTGTGTGTGTGTGTATGTATGTGTGTGTGTGTTCACAGCTGGAGACACACACATACACACTCGCTGTTTTCATGTGAACATCTGGCAGGTCCTCTGTTGTTTTCATATTGTGTTTGGGGGGAGACTGAACATCTGTGTGTGTGTGTGTGTGTGTGTGTGTGTGTGTGTTCAGGTGAATTCCCTTCATTATAAACACAATGAGCCGATTAAAGCAGCTGTGTGTGCGCGCGTGTTTGGATTAAATCAGAGCAGATTATGTTTTATTTTATTGAATAACAGTCTGTTAAAAATAGTGAGATTGTTAGATTTACACCAAAAACTAAAACTGAGCAACTGAAACTAAAACATAAAATCTAATGATTTATAATTTCAAAAATACACTTTCACTATTAACTAATTTAATGCCAAAAAAATATATTTTATATTTTGATTTTCAATCATTTTCATCCTTGTGGGTCAGTGCAGGTCACAGAACAATAAAACATACTCAGACCAGGAAATAAGACCAAATCTAAAATTAATTAAAATAAAACTACAGGTGAAATCTTCACCATTAAGTAACAGTCCAGGAACAGTAAATAACAATATAAAATAATTTCACACACAATTTATGTTGGATATAAAAGAGATTTTAATATAAAAGAGAAATTAAAAAGTAATTAGAAACGTGTAGTTTTTATTGAACAAGCAGCAGAAGTCAACGGTGCAGCTACTCAAATTTGTAGATCTGACATATGCAGCTTTGTTTCTGCTCAGTTCTTCTGTCCTCATACTTCAGAAATCTACGGAGGCACAGAGAGAACAATGTTCACATGTGAGCTGATGTTACTGACATCCTTCCTGTGATTTACAGACTGAGAGACTGTAACACTTTGCTTTGCAGGGTGTTATTGTGAGGAAGAGACAATCCTGCTTCATGTGTAAAAGTGAAACTTGAAGTTGTTTCATGATCAAAGTTAGCTACGTTAGCTGAAGTGGCTGAATTGACATGGATGTTGAGGTTTTGGGGTTGAACTGAAAGAGATAAACAAGTTTTTCTAAATGGAGGACACGTTTTATTACAACAAGTGAACAATTTGTTCACTTGTAATAGCATAATAGTATAATTTTTTATATATCTTTTTCTCTCTCAGAGGCTCCGTAGAAATCCAAAACACTGCCAGACATCCCCCTTTAGTCTTGACGAGGCTTTCAGTGGAGCAGCTTCATCATGTTTTTCTTCATAAATGGAAAGATTAAAGATCCATCAAAGAATCGACTTTTTTTTAATCAATATCAGATTTTTAATTGAAGACTGATATCAATTGGAAAATTGATGCTTTTAAATGAAGCTCTAGTCGAGAATAGAAAAACTGATCTGACACAAAATAGTCTTAAAATAAATTCATCTAAAATTAATTCTGAAATCACAGTCTGTTTTTTTAATCTTTGGCAGAAATGTGAAATTTCTCAATCAATTACACATCAACTGCTACATTTAAAGCTTTAATGATAGGATGAGATGACGTCAGCATCTAAATAGTTATTTATTTTATTTATTTATATAAAAATAATTATTTATTCTGTTTAATGTAAGACAGCTATTTATTACATTTAGTATAAAAATAAAGAAAAATGTGTCTTTACATTGAAACATCTGAAAAGACAAAAATCTGATGTTTTTAGCAGAGAAGCGTCTGGTTTTACTGGTTACAGACTGGCAGAGTGGAGACAGGAGGAGGTCTGGGTGGAGGTGGGGAGGTGGGGGGAGGCGTGGGTGGAGGTTTTTGTTTAGCCCGGCCCTGCTGACAGCTTCGCCTGCAGGCTCCTTCCTCCTCCTCATCCTCCTCTTCTCAGAAGAAGCAGGATGTTTTTTGGGCCCAGTCAGGTTGTTGGTCCTGGTGAAACCTGGTGTGCGTGGGCACGATGCTGGGGGGGGGGGGGGGCTGCGTGTGTGCGTTACAGTATGTGTGTGTGTTCAGATACATAAGACTGAAGAAGAAGAAGAAGAAGAAGAAGAGAGACAAAGCAGAATGAGAGGAGCTGTGACCTCCGACCTTGCGCTGCTTTCCCTTCAGCATTCACCAGATATTTTAAAATCAAGTGAAACGCTCCGGCTTCTTTCCTCATGGATCCATAACTAACACAAACACACACACACACACACACACTCATACACACATACTCTCAGAGGGAGGCCGGAGGTGAGATCAGACCGCGGGATGATGCTCGGTGTGTTCGCTGACTCAACTCGTCCTCCCAGCGGTCGCTCTCCTCCACCTCGACCCTCGTCTCGGTCAGGACACAGAAAAGGCTGCGTTCGCTGCCATTTCTCTCAAATCTGCTGCGTTCCATACTGCTTGGTTTGGTAGTCCTGGTGAGGTCCAGGTCCAGATTTCCGATCCAGAACCAGGATCAGGTCCAGGTTTCTCTCTGTCCAGCTCCTCCTGCAGGTTCTCATCTGTGCAGTGAGTTCTGAGTCGACCTGAGGTCTCCTCCCTCCACCAGGAGGCTCCTCAGAGGATTTTAGTCTCATCCCCAAGATCTTTACACATCCAACATGTTGGATACGAGCAGTGGACTTGTCTTTCTATATACTGCTGTCAACTTCTGCTCTTTCACTGTGGAGATGAAAATCTCTGCTGACACCTTCGTGTTCTGATCAGTGCGTAAAGATCCCTTGATAACGATCGATACGTCGCTTTAATGATTTATGATCCATTGTCGATGCAGAGTAAAAACATGGATCCATCTTGTCATGTTTGAGTCTCTGAATATGAATGTGAATGTGTAAAAATCCTGCTTTGGGTGAAAAATGAAAAAAAATTAAGTTGTTTCAGGCTGTGATTTTTTTAAAGCTCATTATCTGTTTCATCATGGTTCATGTTCAAAAATCCTTAAAAATCCTCAAGTCTCTTTATGTTCACTGATAAAACACTGATGTGACAAATATCAACAACATGTTTCATCTTTTATCAGAAATGTGTTGATATGAACTGATGTTAAATGTTCATGATTTTGTTGAGGCATCCTTAGTTTAAACTTTCTCTGTTGCTTGTGTTGTTTTGTTGTTTGGTGGGGTTTGTTGAGAGGACACACACACACACACACACACACACACACACACACCATCAAACACACACACACACCCAGCACGTCTCAGGCTTTGTGTATAAACTTGAAACAGTCCGGGTGGTGCTGTTCTAAATAATACTGTGTGATGGCATATGTGTCTAACACGTGCTCACACACACACACACACACACACACTCACACACACACTCACACTCACACTGTGGCTCATCAATGAAAGTCGGTCAGAGGGTGGGGGGGTTCCGGCCTCTCCCCATGCTCTGCCAGACCATCTGTTCCTCCTGCCTCCATCTCACTACACAACTGCCTTCCTGTTTCATCCTGCTCCTGTTGTAGCCTCTCTCTCTCTCACACACACACACACACACACACATACACTTAGCCCTGCCAGTGCTGAATTTAGAGGAAGAAGAAGAGTTTTGTATCATCTGAGTGAGATGAGTTCATTATCCGTCGCTTGTTGTGGTGTTTTCAGAACAGGATGAGTTCTGGTTTAAACACCTAAATCTGTAAATGATCAGGTTATAAAACACCAGACGTCTGTTTATCTGAAGTTGTAATCAAGTATTTGTACAGAGTAAATTTACTCATTACTCATTTACTCATTAATCTGAAAACTTTGCTGCTAATTTTTGTGTTCATGTTGGATCATTTCTTGTTGTTAAAAAAACCCTATTCCTGTTTAGTGCAGATGTGTAAATATCTCTCTCTTTATATATAGATATATACTTTATATATCTGCATATATCTGTCTTCTGGGATGCATCTGCGAGCAGTTCAACTGACCAATCAGGAACATTGTTCTCATAAATATTAATTTATGTCTCATCAGTAATCAAACAGACAAAACAGGAGAAGCACGGACAATGACAAGTTTGTGAGGGACATGGGACATGGATATTACAGCACGACAAAGAAAGAAATAGAAATAAATGAAAACTACAACAACCTGCTGTTGACACTTCTCTCTGAGTTTAGCATCAATAGCTGCGTAAATTAGCGTGTTAACCAGTTAACCCTGGTCCAACTCGTCACTATAGTGCCTCTCAGTGGCCACGTCATGTCTGCCTCTGGTCTGATAAATTCCTAACAGTGATGTCACTGCTGACATCACGTCTCCCCTTTACAATCAAATCCCAGGTGGTGTGATTCAGTGAACACGGTCTACGAAGGTCTGAACCAGCGCTTGTTAAATGAAATGGTTTCTGTTCTTTACGTATTTATGTCCTTTACATGTTTGTTTCTTCATGTATTTATGTCTATGACATATTTTCGTACTTTACGTCTTTCACATATCTACGCTATGTGCTTTTCTTGTTGCCTAGCAACAAGAGAAGCAACAGCTCCTAGAACTTTGTGTCAGTTACAGAAAGAATTCAGCCTCATTTTACATGTTGCAGACAAAATCTAATTCAGTCCATTACCTCCTCCTCACTGCTCCTACTACTGTGGTCATGTGACCTTTCGGTTAAACCGCACATACACATCACAAACATCATTTGTGCTGCAGTGAATCTTGGGATATGTTGGACTGTGAAGGATCCAACTGTTGTAGCCTTCGTGGTTCAGGTAAAGAAGCTGGATTTGTTGAAGGAGCCTTTGAAATGAGACAGACTAGTCTCTACCTGTGATGTTACGAGCCCTGCCGTTGGAGGATCATATGACATGTAACCGTATGATGATTCATCATCTCTCCTGAATCAGATTCAATTTGAGGCTTTTGGATCATTTGGATTTGAATCTGTTTCCTCCTCTCACTTCCTGTTTCTCTTCCGCCCCATGTTCCTTACAGCATCTCTCTCTCTCGCCTTAATTCTCTCCCTTGTCTGATTATTTTTTAACTCTTCTTCTCTTCTGCTTTTTCTGACCTTATTCTCCACCATCATCATCGCCCACCCCCCTCTCTCTGGTTGTGTGAGCTCTGTGTAGACTTGGTTTCAGGCCCGGTGCTGTTGGCTGATCTCCAGCCTGGCAGCAGCTCAGTGGGAGCAGGTGGAGCCCCATCCCCCACACACACATACACACACTGTGGTCCCACAGTATTTTTTAGCCCAAACTGCCGTCGACATCAGCCCGTCTCCATGGTGATGTTGGTGTTGAGTTGTTGAGTTTCAGCTCACGTCTGATTGGTCGCTGAGCTCGGAGGCTGTGATGTAAACTCTTGATGAGATGAGCCGTTTCTCTGCATTTACATAGAAACTGTTTCATCAGATTAAAGTTTGTGTTTGCTGATGGTCTGAAATAAAACCTGTGAAATGTAGAGCAGTAGCTCCTGGATCTGAACATGGACCTGGACCTTGACCAGGATCTGGACCAGAACTCAGTCTATGTGGAAACAGAAACAACATTTCTCCACAGTTTAAAATAGTTTTCAGACAAACATGAGTTTTTACTGTGTGGAAACTTTTCAGAAACTTTTTTAGTTTTAGGATTTCTTAAAATAAGATAAAAAAATGCTGTATGTAGTAATCGATGTTGGTGTGTTGCCATGGTAACCACGATATTTGACTGGGTCTGGTGTTGGACGTTTCCTGATTCTTGATCTGAACATGACTTTAATATGAGTCTTAGTTAATCCAGGTCTGAAACCTCTGACCTCTGATTGGCGTTCTGATTGGACATTATGTCTTCAGAGTAAAGTTAATTTCTGTAAAGAAATAAACGATGAGCAGACATGTTGACGCGTTTAAACTTTTATCAGGTGAATTTGAATCAAAGAGTTTTATTAAAACTTGTTTTTCTTCTGCTGAGAAAAAGCACATTTCCAGGTAAACGTCATTAAAATGAATGACTTGAGCCCAGATGTTGTTCACAGCTGTAAGAACAAATAATTCATCTGCTCTCTGTGTCTGTGCATCAACACAGCAGCAGCTGCAGTTTCTATCTGCAGCCTCTAGATGGAGCCTCAGGCTGCGTTTTCCTTCCTCTGCTCCGTCTGTTCTCAGAGGGATGATGATGATGATGATGAAGAACAGACGGAGGGTCAGAGGCACACTCAGGAAAAAGTTTCCTGTTGAGAATGAAGTCGACTTTAAGATGAAAGTTGAACCAGATGTTTGTGTCTCTGTAACTTCACCATCAGTTTTACAGAGATTCTGCTTCTTTGAACACAAACACTGTGTCTGAAGACACGCTGACTTTATTGTCAACAGACAAACAGATATTTTCTCATGTGTGACTAGAAATGACAGTAGAGCTGAAGTTTACCTTTCGCTGCAGGTGATGATGACGATGATGTCTCAGAACAAAACCTGGTTCCGGTTTAAACTCTTAGATCTGTAAATGAAAACACTGAGCAGATTGTGAAGCACCAGACGTCTGTTTATCTGAAGTTGTATTGTGCAGCATAATGTTGTTGTATTTAAGAGTGTCCATGTTCATGTTGGCTCATTTCATGCTCTTATTGTGAAAGACGAGTCTTTTCATGAGTAAAGATAAATATTCCTGTTATATACTATAAATATCTAAATATGTTGACTAAAAGAATCTCAAGATAAAAGTTGTCTCTTCAGTCTGATTTTCCTTCAGCAGAATGTCAGACTGACTATAGACCAGCAGTTTCTGGAGCTTTTGGTCTCATGTGGTTCTCGACCTGGACCAGGTCTCCCTGTGGTCTCTGTGTTGGTGAGGTGTGTCTCAGAGCTGTGATCACAAATCCAGATTATTGATCTCGTTCAACTAATAACAAATAACGGATTCAAAATTAACGTGTTAAATCACATCAGATGTCTTCATGTTAACATAAAAGTTTCTGGTCATTAATATCAGACCCATCGCAGCCCAGAGGGACCTGGGATGGACTCAGGTCATGAGACCAACCACCTGGTGGTGGCGATGTACGACCGTCACATGTTATTGCAAACATCACATGTTGTTAGGACCTCCCTGTCAGGAACTGTTGACTCAGCACCACCCTCTGGTGGACAGAGACATTTACGTAGTTGAGCTGTAGTTCAGTCGTCTCCAGTAGGAGGCGCACTGTCACACGATGAAATGTCGTGTGTCTGTCCGTTCAAGCGTCTGTTGAACCAGAGTCTACAGACCCAATCTCAACAGGTGCCTCTTCCAGCAGCGTTAAAGAACTGAATTGACGGTCCCACAGATTCTTATAATTTTTATTTTTGTTTGTTATTTGTATTTTGTTTTCTTTAAAGTGAGTGTGGTAGAAAAGCAGGTTCATGAGGGCGTGTATACAATGATTTTTTCTGCTCTCACTGTCTGTCCAATCAGAAACCGCTGACTTTCTAATTATTCTGTCAAATCAGTGGGAAGGGCAGCTGACTATTTAATTTTTCAAGTCAGTTTATAATAATAATAATAGTAACAATAGTAATAATAATAATAATAATAATTGTTGTTATTCTTATTAATTTCCCTGTGTCCGTTAACTCCAGTATATATATTTCTCACAAAAAAAGTCTGAAAAAGACGGGTCGTCTTATATTTGGGGTCCTGAGAAGCGTTGGTCCTAGCGAGCAAGTGGATAGCTGAGTGGTTATGTTGTTACCACATTGATGTATGCAGTGCGTCCGCTCACCAGTTCAAATCTACATCCAGACCAGCTTTCCTCTCCTCCCCCCCGTCTCTCTACACTGTCTCATTAAAGACAACAATCCCTAACAAATTATGTTGAAAAATCTACTGCATGTTTGCTACTGCAGGTCATGTGCCCGTTCACAATTTTTTTTCTCCAAAAATGGGTCTTGAAAAAGAGGGGTCATTGTATATTCGGGTCAGTACGGTAATAAGTGGATATGATCATCTGCACGTGTCACTGCATGTTGTGATCATCATGTATGTGGACTGTAAGATGTCTGCAACAGTGTTTTTGCTCTGAGCGGCACTCCTCTTCTTCCTCCTCCTCTTCTTTTCTGAGGCAGCAGCTGATTAATGTCTCCTCAGTGCATTTGTTCTACTTTTATTACTGTTTTATCTCCAAAAATATCGATATAATATTAATAGGAGGAGACGGAGACAGTTACAGTGTATTAGTGGCTTTAATTGTCTATAATGGAGCTTTAATCTGTGTGTGTGTGTGTGTGTATGTGTGTAGTTCAAAGTGTGTGTGAAGACGTATACACAACTTTATACTGATTTATCTTCAACCATCAGTCCTGTACAGGATCCATACAGATGTTCTGTGATGTTTCACCTCCGTTCCGTCTCTGATCAGACTGACTGTGTCCTACAGGGGGCGCTGTTCACTGATTCCTCACTCTACAGACACTTTCTGATTCTCTTCCTCCACGTTAACTTTCTACTTCTCTCTCACACACGCAGCTGTTCAGTGCAAACATCTGGATGTGCTCACATGTGTAACTTCCACAACAACACAAACTATTCAGAAATAAATACAAACTGACAGAACATAAAATAAATAAGATTATGTTTTGTGTTTTTAGAATTTCTGATTATAAATATTTTATAACTTCACTTTAGCTAAATATTAATAATCATCGTATTATAATCCATATGTTTCAGACAGTTGTTCGAATTAATAATAATAATTAAAATAAAAAGTCCTGGTCCTGGTCTAGTCTCAGACCAGTTCTGTGCTGCTTTAAGCTCCAGTTAATCTTCGGATTATGTCAGATCACATTCAATTAGATGAGATGAGATTAGAGTCAGGGTTTTTTACTCCCGCTCCTCCTCCTCAGTCAGATCTGAAGTTAATCTGATCGATCAGTCTGATCACTTTCATCTCAGTGTCTTGAGCGACGGGATCCTGGAGCGCGCGCGCACACACAAACAAACAAACACATAAGCACGTGCGCGCGCGCAGCGGCGGCATCACCGGACTGTACTTGTGAAAGTGCGCGCGGAGGATCGATGATCGATCAGCAGAGTGTGTGATCAGTTTGTGCTCTGCAGGGTCAGTGCGCGCGCTCACACACACACACCGACGCAGTCCAGCGGAGCGGCGGAGGTCCCGGTGCAGCTCAGTGAACAGCTGAACGGGAGGAGGTGGCGCTCGTCTCCGGGACAAACAGCTCTCTCTCTCTCCCTCTCTCTCTCCGTCTCCTCCTGGCGGAGATAAATTAACGGCAGCAGCTGCCGGTGTGTCAGAGGCGAGGCGGCCGTCTGCAGCTCAGGGATCCCGCGGTTCGCCTTCTTTCCTTCGCTCCTCGGCTCTTCTTTCCCCGGGACTCCTCCGCTGCTGCCGCACCGCGCCCTCCGTCCAGCACCGAGGAGCCGCAGCCACCGCAGCCGGACACCAAGCACCGCAGGACGGACAGACATGCTGCCGAGGTCCGGCGGCCGCCGCGGATGTCCCGCGGTTTGAGGAGCAGTTTGTGGCCGCTGTGGAGCTTCACCTCGCCCCGCCGCCCCCCTTCCCGGTTCAAGTCCCGGCAACGCGACTCGCGCTCTTTTAACGGGACTTTCCTCTTGTTGCTGCCGGACATGGTGCTTGCGTCGCGGCGGAAAGTTGTGCGCTCCCCGGCGGAGGGCCTCTAACGGGTCCGGACGGTCCATGTAACCGGCGGGGTCAAAGTTCAACCCCGGTGGAAATGTGAAAGAAGGGGGCACAAGGAGGGCGCTGTTACCCCCCCACCTCCCCCCGACTCCTCCCGCTCTCTTTTCCTTCTACACACACACACACACACACACACGCTGCGCACACGCACGCGCACAGGCTGGAGTTACACTAACACACAACACACACACACACACACACACACACACACTGAGCTCGGACATGTATTCTCCGTTATGTCTCACTCAGGTGAGTCCGACCACAAACTTTACTTTCTCTCTAACGTGTTTTCTTTTCAGCCTCTTTCTCCTTCTCTCTTCGTTGCCGGGTCGTGCACACACTGCTCCCGGTGCCGCCGCTGTGCCCGTGTGGCTCCGCTGCAGCACATGGACACAAACTTCTACGCTGAAGCCGGTTTCACCGGAGCCGGTGCCCGGTGTGCGCCGCCGCAGCTGCGGCTTCGGCGCACAGCCGCAAACTGTGCGCGCTGGTCTGTACACAATTTTGCGCCTCAGTTTGCGCTGCGTAAACTTGCGGATTTTTGCGTTTTTTATTTTTTCTCACAAAGTTCCCGCTGCTCCGCCGCAACTGCAGATGTCAGCGCCGCTTTCTGCGCAAACACGAGTCATATTTGCGCAAAAAGCAGCGCGTTGGCGCGGTGGGGGCGGGAGGGGGCTGTGAGGGGGGTGATTACAGATCAGGCCTCAAACGGCCTGAGGCCTGGATTGAGCATAAACCTTGGTGTGTTCAGGGTCACAGGTCACTGTGGGAATTATCAACCTTATTTGTAATATTTATCTTCAACTGCTGAAATTATAACAATTATTAAAATTATTACAATCAAAATAAAAGAATCAGAAACAGTTTTAATTTAATCTCATATTTAAATTAAGCAGAAGTTAATAAAAATATTTTCAATTTCAATTTTATTTTCAGACTAAGATTAAATTAAATGTTTCATTTTATTTTTTAATACTGAATTAAATTAATGGCAGAAAGAGCCTCAATTAAATCTGATAAATGATGGTTCAGTTTATTGATCAAGGCTGTAAATATTAAAAAGAATAATAATCCAGGAATATGTCATCGTTAAATAAACTGATGATTTATTTTATAATTTTATATTTTTCAGCTGAATCTAAAAAACAAAAACAAACAAACAAAAAAAAAAAAAAACAGATCATCATTTGTTGATTTTTTTGCTTCAGTTTTATTTGTCAGAAAAAAAAAACGGCTGGAACGAAGAGAAGATTTAAGATTTAATCAGATTATCAGGCTAATAGGAATAATCCTGGTCCTGATCTTAGTCCTGGTTTTATTCCTGGTTTTGGTTTTTGTCCCTGGTGAGGATTTTGCACATGGTGCTCCGTGAAGATGCAGAAAGAAAAAATAGACGAGTCGTTTTAATCTCTTTTTCTCTGACATGTCAGTCTGTGTGTGTGTGTGTGTGTGTGTGTGTGTGTTTTGTATTTGTCTCTAAAATCCCAGATTTGTGTTTTTAAAATCATTTGAACATTTATTTTCAGTCACAGTCGTCTGCTGCTGCCCCTTTTATTTTATTTCTGCTGAATTCTGCAGATTTAAATTAAAAAGCAATTTAATCTTCAAACGTTAATTTTTTTCGCAGCCGTCTTGTCTGTTTCCTGCCCGTCGGCCTGAAGGGGGCGCTGCACTGCCAAACACAACAGTTTGCTATTTAACGTTAATTTATCGTGAGGCTGGTTTTATTTTTATTTCAGATATTTAATGATGACAAGACCAATCAAGCTGCGATGGAGATGTTTGTGTCTCTGTTTTCTCCTCTTGCTGTTGGTGGTTTTGTTTTTTGCTTTTTAAAGTTTTATAGATTCTTGAAAAGAAGCATATTTTTATAAAAGTAAATGAAAAGATTAATCTTTTATTTTCTATTTAATAAGAACCAACATGTTCAGACATCTGAGACCAGTTGATTCACAACATTTGTTTCTCAGGGTTTTTAGTATTTCCTGGTTGAGTTTGTTGTGACCTCACACAGACTTAGTCCATGTCCTGGTCCCGGTCTTAGTGCTGTCAAACCTGCTGTGCGTCTGAGGCCCAGTGTGTTTCATTGCCGTCTTCTCCGTCTGAGCGGCTGATAAATCCCTCAGTGTGTCAGTTCAGTGTCAATGGACCGGAGAGTGCAGGGGGGTAGGGAGGATTACCATTATTACTCCTCTAAATGACAAATGTTATTCAGGTTGTTGTTACAGGCCTGTTATTTGCAGCTTATTACATCTGGTACTGAGGTTTGTAGGTGGGGGGGGTGTATGAAGTTCGCCCACCTCAACCCCGACCACTCTGCAGGTTTAGAAACTCTGATTTCCTCCGAGTGAAGTCGCTGAATGAAAGAAAACCCTCAGACGACTTTTTTTTCTTTATTCTGATTGTAACTCCTTATTTTACTGAAACTGATCTGAGTTCAGTTTGAGTCTGTGGACAAATGTCTGGTTTGACATGGAAACAAACATCATCTAGTTTATCAGAGAAAAAACAAACACTGGATATTTTTTGTGTAGCGTCACAATTCTGGCTCGAGGTCCAAGATCTGATCCGAGACGTTTCAACACCAGACGCTGCAGCTGAATCTGACTGAGACTTACATTTTAAAACACATAGTCATTTTATTATTGTTATCATCATCTGATATTTAATATTTTTCAACGTTTCCTCTGTGTCTCTGCTGACACCACAAATCCATGAAAAGGCTGATATGTATTTTCTGCAGCAGGTTTAAAAGTTATGAAGCAGCAGAGGCCTGAGACAATTCGTCCCGTTTCTCCACTCGTTTGTCGTCTTGTTTCTCGTCGTGTTTCTTGTCCCGTTTCTCTGCGACAGGTGCAGAAACGACATGTTTCAGCTTGAGACACGTTGAAGAAACATTGAGCAGGAAGCTGAGAACAAGACGGATTATCTGAGGCTCTGAGGCCCAAGAAGCAGAGACGCTCGTTAAGTGGGATTTTGTTTTTGTGGCCGACGGACGGAGTGTGAAAACGTGTGTGTGTGTGTGTGTCAGGAAGCTGCACTGGGCTGTGAGGAATGTTGGTATGTGGCTCCAACGAACATCCAGAGCTGCAGATCCACTCAGGAATGTGTGTGTGAGTGAACACATCGTCCACCAGCAGCTTGTTGTCCTAATAACTACACACACACACACACACACGCACAGAGACAGAAGCAGTGTGACTGTGAGCAGATACCCCGGTGGCGGTGGTGGCGGTGGTGGCGGCGTGTGTTTGCGTCCTGCAGAGAGCAGCGAGCGTGGAGCTGCTGAGCCTCTGTGGAGACAAACCCGAAGTCCTGGATCGTCTCCAACTAGAAACAATGTGGCGTATTCAGAGCCGGGACGAGGGGGTGGGGGGGTATGAAACGGCTGCAGCTGGCGTCTGATGCTCGGATGAAGATACTGTTTCCTCCGCAGACGCTGCTTCAACGTGGACACACAAACTTCCTGTTTTTAAAATATAAAGAGTTCAGATTCATCCACTGGTGAAAGTAGTCCCGATAGTAAAAATATCATCACACAAAAATCATTAAAACCTTTAAACAAACAAGAAAATCTCTCAAACTAACACTGCGATGTCAACAAAACAATTTTATTTTATTTTATTTTATTTGGTTATTTATTTATGTAACATTTATTGGCATAAATGTTTTCCACAAAACTGACTTTAATTTTAATTGATGTTCATTTAGAAACAATCAATCAATTAAAATGAAACGTTGAATTTTCGCAGAAATGTTAATACTTTAACTACCACTTTTTTCTCTCATCTTGAGGAACCTGGGATTTTATTTAACAACGTAACAGTGTGTGTGTGTGTGTGTGTGTGTGTGTGTGTGTGAGAGAGAGAGAGAGAGAGAGAGAGCTTCTTTGATCTATGAATAGTCCAGTTTTTTTTTCAATCCATGGCTCAGGAGGAGGAGGAGGAGGAGGAGGCCCGTCTTGCTCTGTGACTTTCAGGGATTTTATCCAAATAAGAAATGTTTTCTGTTCGTCTGTGTTTCTTCTTTTTCTACTGTGTTTCTATGAATTTAACAAACTGAAGTGAAGTTAAATGAAATGGCAGGTTTTTTATTCCAAACCCTGAAAATAAGTTTGAGCAGAAAAACAAAACCTTCAGCTGCTGCGGTTTGTTTTACTTCAGGACCAATCTGTTTTTCTTTCATTTAACAAACCTGCTGAGAAATCCTGTGTCTCATCGTCATCACCGTCGTCATGGCGTCGACTCGTTGTATCACTGTCTCCTCTGTTGTTAATGAAAATGTTTGGAGACTTAACATTCGAAGAAATGGTGAAGATAAAAAACACGTTGCAGGAAACTATTAAAACAGGCGCAGCAGAAATGCAGATGCATCATGGGAGATTAGAGGCACTAAAATGTTTGTTTTCTGTTTGTCTGTTTCTCTGCGTTTTTAAGTGAAGTTAAATGAAATAACAGTTTTTTTTTTCTCCAAACCCTGAAAAGGAAAAAAAAAAATACATTTGAGAAGAAAAACAAAATCTTCAGCTGATCCTGTTTGTTTCACTTCAGGACTAATCTGTTTGTCTTTTGTTCAACAAACCTGCAGTGAGACGCAGCTTCATGTTCAGCGTCAATAATCTGCTGTCGAAAAATCCTCCGTCTCATTGGCGTCATCGCCGACTCTGATCACTCTTGTCGAAAAAGCTCAGAGACTTAACATTTAAAGAAACTGTGATCAGATTCCTGCAGATGCATCATGGGAGATTAAGCTACAGCAGTGAGGAGCAGATTTAAATCCTGGTCATGTTTGTTTGTTTGTTTTACTCGTACTTTATTTCAAGTTTACTTCCTCTTCTTGCTCCTGCTCCCATTCATCATCGTTCTGTCTCTTCTTCTGACTTTGACTGGATTTATTTTTATCAAAACAATAGTCTTAGGCAACGTCATACATTTATCTCAACCATAGACTTTTATTTTGGTAAAAAAAATAACCCCTCAGACTTTTGTTTTGGTAAAAATTAAAGTTATAGGTCAGGTTAGCTTTAGAGGTGAAGGCCTTTGTTGTCAGTGTTTCAGTGATGATGTGTAACATGTCTAAGGTTGTGTCCTGTTGTCCTCTGTCCTCAGGATGAGTTCCATCCTTTCATCGAAGCGCTGCTGCCCCACGTCCGGGCCTTCGCCTACACATGGTTCAACCTTCAGGCCCGGAAGAGGAAGTACTTCAAGAAGCATGAGAAACGCATGTCCAAGGAGGAGGAGCGCGCCGTGAAGGACGAGCTGCTCAGCGAGAAGCCTGAGGTAAAGCAGAAGTGGGCGTCGCGCCTCCTGGCCAAGCTGCGTAAAGACATCCGTCCCGAGTTCAGGGAGGACTTTGTGCTGACGGTGACGGGGAAGAAGGCACCGTGCTGCGTGCTGTCCAACCCCGACCAGAAGGGAAAGATGAGGCGCATCGATTGCCTGCGTCAGGCCGACAAAGTGTGGCGCCTCGACTTGGTCATGGTGATTTTATTCAAAGGGATTCCTCTGGAGAGCACGGACGGCGAGCGGCTTGTCAAGTCACCGCAGTGTTCCAACCCCAGCTTGTGTGTGCAGCCGCACCACATTGGCGTCTCCGTCAAGGAGCTCGACCTCTACCTGGCCTACTTCGTCCATGCAGGTGAGTCTTACCTCCCTTGGTTTGATGTGATGTGACGCCGCCTGCAGGAGGCGCCACTCAGAGACAACAACACACATGCTGGTTGTTTCTGGTGTTCGTCATTTCAGTTTGAAATTTTAATCTGTGTTGAAGAGTTGTGGGTAAACGTCTTTCTGTTGGTCAGTTGTAGGAAGTTGCAGTCTTTGTTACAGTCTCCGTGGAGACGGACAGGAAGTGCAGCAGGCAGCGTTTTCGAGTCTCGCCACTAGCTGCTAGAGGTGGCTGCCCTGTTTGGCATCTTAATAAGAATTGTGGGTAATGGTGTTTCTCTAGGAGAGCGTCATCGGACTGTTTAAGCTGCAGGAATTATTAGTCTCTGTAATTAAAATGTTAAAAAATGTGATTAAAAAAAAGCATACAGCGGTAGATTATTAAAAAAGATAACGAAAGGTCACGTGATTCGTCTGTAAAGTAAAACGAAACGAAACGAAAACAAACAAAAAAATTAAAAATGCAATGATGTCATACCATGGTTTCATTAACAGGATTAAAAACTCCAAAAATGCGATATGTTGTCACAAACGTGATCAAAACATCGCAATGTGGTGTTTATCAGAAATGTGATAGAACAGTCAAATATTCAGTAATTTCTCACTGTGTCTTCAAAGATTAGATTAGTTTAAAATGCGCTAAAAACATGACAATATAGTCATAAATGTATGATGTCAATAATGCGATTAAAATGACGTACCACGGTACGTTGTAAAAAATAAATTAATTTAAAATTAGAAAAACAAAAAAACTGCGGTTAAAAAATGTAAAATGCGATAGAAACATTAAAAAACATTCTGTGGTATATCATCAACGAGATTTTGTCGTCAAAAACATTGTAAGGTGGTATTTCGTCAAAAATGTGATAAAATCATCAAAAATGTGCTAATGTCTCATTGTGGTATGATGTGAAAATGCGATTAAAAATGTTAAGAAATTAAAATAAAACATGGTGGTATGAGAGACTAACGGTGGAGCTGGCACAGACTTCAGGTCAGTGCGATGGCTCAGCACGTTGCTTCTGATTTGCGGCTGATTCGGCGGGACAGTGACTTGGCGGCGGCGGAGACGTGTGGAGACGTTTGGCAGACGCTTTAAACACTTGGCAACGAGGTGAATCCGAGTTTGTCAGAGTTTTTCTTGGGGAAGAAGACGTTTTCAGAGAAACCAGTCGGGGTCAGAGGTCAGCTCAGGGTGGACTATCACCACGTCACATGACCATCAACAGCTGAACCACCAAAATCCATCTGGGTCCTGATTCTGATCCTGGTTCTAGCTGCTGCTGAGGACCTGATCTGTGTCCATGTGCACGAGGGTTTTCTTTCTGAGCTTGGAGGGAAAACTCTGCTCAAAGTTAAAACCGGTTCAGAGGGGTTGGCGGCAGCGGCGGCAGCGGCGGTGGTGGTGGCTGTGGTGGAGGTGGCGGGGGTGTTGAGGGTGAATTGCGGTGGAGACAGTAGCAGCCCCTGACACAGTGTTTATGTTTGAATGGATGTGGTTGTTGCACTTCGAACCACAGAGGCAGCTCTGGTCTGAGCGCGCTCAGTGAGGAGGTTGCCCCCCACCCGTCTGTGAGCAGGAGGATCAGGTTTCCTCCTGCCTTTTATTTAAGGCAGCGCAGCTTCTCTGCAGCGGCGGCGTTGATTAAAAGCCACGTGAAGGCGGGCTGACCTCAGGGCCGGGGTGGAGGGGTGGGGGGTCGTAATTAAATTCATCCCCGTACTGACTCAGGCTTGGGGGGGCAGTGTCGCCCATAGAAACCACAGCACACGACCAAACATTTATTATTTAACTGTGTGAATGTTCAGAGCAGAAACATCAGCACTTTATTTAACTGTTTCTGACCGACACACACTGACACATGAGACGACATCTGTTTGTGTTTACTATTTTACAATAAACAAACAACAAACTTGCTGAGAAAAAACAAACACATAAACAAAACAACTAGAGCTGAGCAGTTTGGGGTTTTAAATGAATCTAAAGTTGAATCATGACTTTGTAATAAATATAAAACATGTGATGGATCATTATCATGAGCCTCCATGTAAACTGCTCTATACTCTAATACAAGGATGAGAACATAGATATGAATGAAGAGCTACAAGTGTTTGTTTCTTTTAATGAGCAGGAACATTGAACCAGTTGTTTCCTGACACTTTGTAGCATCGCTCCTCGTACAGATGCTGTGGTGTCACTAGTGTTGATATTGATTCGTGGTGTCGTCCTGTGATGTGGCAGCTGCTGCACCACACACTTTGTTCATCACCTTCTTTTGATCAACATCTGTTTTCTACAAGCTCAAATATGTCGTCAATAATAAGATTAAAATGTTGCATGGCAGTTTGTCGTCAAAAGCCTCCCAAAATATAAAACATGCCACGGTACTTTGTCAAAAAACATGATACCACAGTATGTTGTAAAAAAAAAAAAAAAGTCACACAGCGGTATGTTGTCACAAACGCAATGAAAATGTCAGAAATGCAATAAAAGCGTAAAATTGTGATACGAATAAATGTGATAAAAATTACAAACCGTTTACAAACTTTGACAAAAAAACAAAAAACAAAACATGATACGACGGTTTGTCATTAAATTGCAAAACAAACAATGTCACGTTAAAAATTTGATCATGTCGTCAAAAATTAAGAAAGAAAAAGTCGTACTGTGATACTTGATTAAAATTGTAAAAAAACATGATACATCATCAAAAAAAATGCAGTTAAAAACATAATACTGTAATATAATATTTAATTTATTGTATTTATATATTTTATATTTTGACTAATTACATTCAAATTAAAAACATGATGAAGACATGATACCATAGTACGAGTTGGTCTGAAGACTTTCACACATTCTCCTGCATGTTTTCGTTCAGCTTCACGTATTCACGCCATTTGTCATATAATATATATCATATAAAAACATTCACAGGAATTTAAAATGACAGCTTTTTAATTTGATGCATTTCAGTTAAATATTTTAATTTGATGTATTTAAACTAAATACTTGTAGATTATTTAAAGATTATTGAAAAGTGTGAATACATCAGGATGTGATTGTTTCAGTCTGAGCTCCACTGAGAAACAGGAGCAAGTGTCTGAAACAAAAACAAAATGATGAAGTTCCTGCTTTTGATCAGTTGATCGTGTCGAGGAGAAACCCTCGCAGTTAAAGGTCGATGTGAACAAGTGAACAACGTTTTCACGTTGAAATATGTTGAACAGCTGGACAGGAAGTGACTTGTCTCCAACAGGTGGAGATTTTCAAATTAACACACTTTCACACACACTCAGCACATCCTCCACTGTGTCTGTGTGTGTGTGTGTGTGTGTGTGTGTAGATCGGGGGGGATCAGAGGTCACCACCCACCCACCCACCCGCCCCCTCCCTCCCTGATTTACGAGCGGCTCACAGCGGTGGCGGCGGGTGTCACTATCATAGGAACGCTCCGCACGTGCTGAGAGGTCAGAGGTCACAGCGTGGAAGCCGTGACCTCTTCACCAGACCGTTTAACCTCCAGGATAAACATTACCCTCCCTCAGCCTGGGGGCGGGGCTGGGGGTGGGCCGGGGGCTGGTTCTTGCCTAGCGGCTGAATTGAAGATGTTAACGTTCTGGTCACAGACGTTTGACAGGACGAATCACTTCGTGGAGTGTGTGGAGTTTCCTGGGGTGTAAGAATGGCTGTGACCTCACACTTGACACCATATTGTGTTTATGTATATGTGTTATGTATATTGTGTTGCAGTTTGATTCTTGATCATTGTCTTCTACTTTGCTGCCCATGTTGGAGGAGGTGGGGCTGTGGCGTGTTTGGGGGTGTTTACATACAAAGCAACATGGAATCTCTGGTGGCGTCCAGAAGATTTAATTTGATGACGATGACGTCTCCGATAAATTCTGATGTTTTCTAGATTTAGACTGAGGGAGGTGTTCATTCTCTGTGATTGGTCGGAGCACTGATGTCGCTCCTTCACAATGGCAGGATGTGTGTATGTGTGTGTGTCGGCGTGGTAACGAGCCACTGGTTGAACCCACACATCACAAAGGTTTCCAGAGTTGCCGCCGTTAGATATTTATCTTCCTGTCACCTTATACAACCTGTGTGTGTTTGTGTGTGTGTGTGTGTTTGTGTGTGTCTGACCCAGTTGTCTCTGTCCTTCTGAGCTCTTAAAGAGATTTGATGTATCTGAACCGGGTCCTGAATCTGTCACACACACACACACACACACACACACACACACACACACACACACACACACACACACACACACACACACACACCTGCAGTAACAGTCAGACACCTGTAGGTGGCAGCAGCTGCGACATCCATCATGTGTTGCTGTGATGACGTAATGGAGACAAAGGTTAAAGATGCTGAGCAGGGGAAACACCTGGTCCTGGTCCTGGTCCTGGTCCTGGTCCTGGTCCTGGTCCTGGTCCAGCCTGTGTTCTGTGTATCATGACGATGTAATGATGATGTGTCTCCGTCCACTGCTCCATGTTTGTATTTCAGCCGTGACGTCCTCTTGCAGTCATCCTGCTGCAGCTGTCACATGACCACAGGTCTCCTCCATCGCCTCCATCGTAGTTTTCTTGGAGCTGAAATCTCTTAAACCCCCTCAGTGCTGCTGTTCTTTGAGACTAGTTGTGACAGTTGGGCTGAAGAACATTTTCTCACATGTTGCTTTGTGATTAACGCGCAGAACGTCACACCAGGATGACAACGGGGATGAATTTGTAAAACACAACTGTTTCAAAAGGCTTGATGAGACGTAGAATTAACCTGCCGTTTAAATCAGGGGTGCTCGACTGGTCTCACTCTGGGACCCACATTTTCCCATGGTCATTAAGTCGCAACCCACTTTTATAGTCCTTCAAACCAAGCAAATGTATTTTTTTAAAGCCTTTGAAAACTCAAATCTTTAGCATAAATATACTCATTTTTATTGAGCAAAGTGCGTTTTAGAGCAGAAAACCATAACAACTGCGTACAGAAGTGAATTAAATTAATGTCAAACATGAAGTATCAAAATGGAGACCAACAAAATGAGATATTTGACTTCTATCTCTGCATTCAAACCACATTCAGAAGAACCTGAGGAGGACCATGCAACAGCATGAGTCCTCAGACAAGAGTGAATATTAAATTGCACAAAATAAATACCCACAAAACAAACAAGGTCTTTTCACTGCATTCAGGCCACATTAATAAGAACCTGAGGAGTACCATGACAAGTGAATAAAATAAATATATAATAATAATAATAATAATAATAATAAAAAAAATAATTAAAGATTTACAAAACAAGATCCGTTCAGGTGGGCATGTGGTTTATTAGTCTGGCAGGACAGTAGACAGAGCTACCCTCACATCATGCTCAGTGTCCAGTCTGTTTCTCTGCTTTGACTTGAGCTGCAAAGTGAAAAGTGGAAAAGCCACTTTCACACAGGTTGTGCTGAATGGTAGGAGCGTTTTGACTGCAAGAGTTGCGAGGGATGGATACTCAGTCATTACATCGCTGCACCAGAAGTGGGAGAGGGTTACCTCGCCAAATCTCTTTTTCATCGTCTGGTCACATGACAACTCCACCAGCTGATGCTCTTCGTTGCTCAGCAACTTGATGCTTTCTATGCTGATGCGGAAGGGGTCTCATATCCAAACATCATTATCTCTGTATTTCTCAGGGAAGTAGTTGTCAAAGCGAGCTTGAAGTTTAGTAAGATGCGCACTGAGGGTTTTTTTCAAGTCATTTTTGGCATTTTTGCAACTCATGCCAGCCAGATTTCGTTGTCAAACAGTTCAGCATATGGGGAGTTATTCTCTGAGAGGAAGGTGCCGATTTCTGTTTTAAGTTCATAAAAACGTGACAACACCTTACCCCGCGATAGCCAGCGGACTTCTGAGAGATACAACACTTGCATGTGCTCGGAGCCCAAGTCTTTACACAGCTTTGAGAAGCAGCGGCTGCTTTTTGCACTCTGTTTTATGTGGTTCACCACTTTGATGACATCTTTCAAAGCCTTGTCGAGCACCGGCACCATATCCTTGGCCGCCAGCGCTTCACGGCGTTTCACAAAAAGCAGTGGTTCGACATCGCATTAGGCGCTCTCTCCAGAATTTGCTTCACCACACCGGAATGTTTCCCAGTCATGGCAGCAGCGCCATCGCAACACAAACTTAAAGTGACCGCCGTGTCTGACGCGTGCCTTTCAAAATAAATAATTTTTCTAAATAAAAGACATGTCAAACATAAGATGCGCATTAAATATAATTTACTTTTTTTGATCAGCTGTCCACGACCCATCCAGAACAGGTCTGCGACCCACTTCTTGGTTATGACCCAACAGTTCAAAACCACTGGTTTAAATCACAGTCTGTGATGTTTGATAAAAGTGAACAGGTTACAGTGTGTGTGTGTGTGTGTGTGTGTGTGTGTGTGTGTATGTGTTTGTGTGAAACTCAAGCCTCCAACATGGCCACAGTGACTCATCTCATCTTTCAGAAGCTTTATGTTTCCTCTTCCTCGCTGCTTCATCAACATGTGGAGCTGTTTAAGGAATAATACACACACACAAACACACACGAGCGCGCACAGTGTAAAGGTCAGCCTGTAGCTGAGTTGCTCCTGAAATAAGCGTCTCTGTTGCTAAGCCCCCTCCCCTCTGTACCAACAATATGGTGTTTTTTTTTTACAGCTCAAACCACAAACACTGGGAGCTGCTGCTTTGTCTGACCAGGTGCATTGTGGGAAACATCATTGCTGCTGCTGCTCAGGTTTTAACTTTCACCTGAAACATTTGCACCACTTCGGCTCATAAGCTGTGCAGCGACCGCCAGTTCAAATCCCGGCTGTGCCGATCGTTTCTGCATGTCATTCCCCCACTCCTCTCCCCACCTCCCTGTTTATCTTCACTTACCTGTCAATAAAGGCAAAATGGCGAAAAAAAGTCTTAAAAAAATAGTTGTCTATTACTGAACTGAAATGTTTCACTTAGTAAGATAACAGTAAAGAGTAAAACAGAAAGAGAAAAATAAATATATTAGATAAAAAAGTTGAATAAAATTAAATAAAATGGAAAAAAATGAGGAAAATAAAATAAATATAAAATGAAAGTAAAGGGAAAAAATAAAAGTAAATAAAACTATAAAGTAAAATAAAAAGCTAAATGAAAAGTTAATCTCACAGTCCTTCACAGAGAAGCCACTTCTGTGGTCTTTGACCTCTGAACTGTTAGCGACACACACACACACACACACACACACACAGGACCTGGCTGCAGTGAGATTGGTGGCGGAGCCTAATGTGACATCATTTCTACCAACATGTCCAGACATTGGATGTGACAGACTGAACGTCCAAACATCCAGACATTGTGACGGGTTAGAAGACGAGGACGTGATGAAGAGGAGTACTGAAGAGTGGTTGAGGCTCGTTAGTCCCAACGAGGACGTGATTAATTAGACTCTGAGTATTCAGCAGTTTGTTGTGTGGAGACTTGGCAGGAGTGAGGAGGCGGCTCCGCAGGAGGCCTGGACCCGTCCAGACCTCCCTCTGACTCCCCCTCTGACTCCCTCAAACACACAGAAACACGTCAGATCAAACTGTAACATCTCAGAAAACACCCACACACAAACAAGAGGAGGAGGAGGTGAAGCAGGAGGAGGAGGAGGAGCAGAGTTGCTGCTTCATCTGTGAGGATGAGGATGGTCATCAGAGAGAGAGCTAGCGATCGAGTGAGCACAGCTCAGACTGCAGGTCGAACTCACTGCATGTTTGAGGAGAAACTGTGACTGTTTGGCCTCAGTCCAGGAGGTGGAGCACAAAGAGCTCATTCTACGTATGTGTGTGTGTGTGTGTGTGTGTGTGTATGTGTGTGTCTGTGTCAGATGTTCAGTTTTAATTATTGACCAGTGAAGGATTAGCAGAGGTGGAGGTTTGGGAGCTTTATAGCTGAATTATTGAACTGTTTCTTAGCGGCGATGCCCTCGTTAGCTGCGGGGGGACTCCGAGGTGCAGGTGGAGAGTAGAAGTGAGGGTGGAGGTGGTGGGTGGAGGTGAGGGGGTGTTGATGAGGACGTGGCGGCTCGTCGTGCCAAGCCACAAGCCGCTGGCAGCTGATGAGTCCGAGCTGAGGACTGTGCTGTGGTTGGAGGCGACAACGAACTGCAGCACTGATCATCTGCTGATACCGAACCACAATCTGTTTGTTTAAAACATTTTTTCAAACTAATCTAATCCAATTAAATCATCTGAACAGATTTGTCAGAAAAACTCTGTGTGCTTCTTATAGCAACTTTTTAATGTAAACATAATGGTTCCCAAATCAGCAGAGCTTTAGTCGTGTGAAAATCTTGTTCATATCCAAGAAAAAGTGGGATTAAAATTAAAATATCTGTGAGGGAAATTTGTAAATCTTATGAATTGATATAAAAACAAATCAGTAAATCAGTAGCAACACTCAGCCTCAATAAGTTTTCCCTTACTGGTTCCAGATGTTGTAGCCACAGGTTGCTAATATGCTAATGCTTCGTTAGCTGTCAGACGTACAGATCAGAGCAGGAGGTGTGAGTACTTTTTTACTGTAAAGCTATAAATGTTGGACTGTCCCTTTAAACAGGAGTAGGCTCCACCCCAGGCTGCTCGGTGTGTGTGTGTGTGTGTGTGTGTGTGTGTGTGTGTGTGTGTGTGTGTGTGTGTCGTCAGCTCGTTAGCAGGCCCCCCGCCTCCCCCCAGTGAAGCCTCTGTGGGGGCCTCTTGTTTTATTCACACACTCGAAGCAGAAAACTGTTTTCAGAGTCGAGACAAAGGCTCCACTCGATTAAACTGCGAGCAGCGTCTGGGACGGCGGCCTCAGTGACCGAGCTAATTGGTAAACCCCCCCAACCCTCCACACACACACACACACACACACACACACACACATACTTTAAGAACCACCTCTTTCTTTCACAGTTTCTTTACTCTGTTACGCTAAAACAGGACAGTTACAGCTGAGAGAGGAGGGTGAGGCAGGGCTGAGGTGTATGTGTGTGAGAAGGGGGGGGGGGCATCCACCCCCCCATTTTTTTTTTTTCTCTGAGACTAAAACTCATCTGGGAAACCGGAAGTGGTCAAAAAGCAGGAAGTTCTCATACAGTAATCACTTTACTAGGAACAGCACATTAATATCAGTTGGTTCTTCAGGCCTTTTTGGACCTGGTCCTGATCATCTTGACTCTGGTCATGTTCTTGGTCTTGATCATGTTTTTTATTTAGGACCTGATCGTGGACCTCGTCTTGATCATGGTCCTGGATCTGGTTCTGGACCTGGTTCTGATTGTGATCGTCATCCTGATTGTGAATCTGGTTCTTATTGTCAATCTTGACCGAAACACGAACCTGGTCCTGATTGTAGTTCTGGTCCTGGTCGTAGATCTTGTCCGGGTCCTGATCCTGATGATCAACTTGGTCCAGATTCTGAACCTTGTTCTTATTGTGGATCTGGTCCTAAACATGAGCCTGGTCCTGGTTCAGGTCCTGGGCCTGGTGGATCCTTATGGTCTGACTCAGGTCAAAGGTTGGGGTTGTGGTTAAATACTAATGTGTCCTCAGAATTTTTGTCCACAACCCTCAGCTCCAATACCCAACCAACCCATCCTTTGTAGGACAAACAAACAGAGTGATGATCAGAGTATAGATTGTCCTGCTGATGGACGGGGTTTCCAGAGGATGACAGCAGGGGTCACACACACACACACACACACACACACACACACACACTCAGCTGCTAATTAAATTCCTGTTGTGTCCATTAGACGATGGAGTGAGCGGCTGCTGACTCGACACAGGTGCAGCAGCTCCTCGCAGTAATGGCTGCACTGCTCGAACAATTCATTTGGCCGCCGCTCGCCACACGTCCCGGGTCACCGCAGGCTTTCAAGGGTGGAAGGGATGGGAGGGGTGGGGGGCTATAAGCTAATACCGTCAGAACACTTTAATGCTAAACGGACACTCAGCGAGGCGATGTCCTCTAAAACGCTCTGACAGCCTCTTTCTATAAGCTCGCTGGCCCTCCATCTCTCTCTTTCTGTTCCACTTCCTTTCTTGTCCTAAGAGACACAGTCGAAGAGATCGATGATGCGACATCTGCGGCGGCATCATGCTGAGCGCCACCATGCGCAGGTGACAACGTCACTTGAACACAGGTTTAAATTCAAACACCACATCCTTGTCACATGATCTAACTCAGGTAAAGGTGGTCATTACCGTGGAGACAGCGATGGAGACGTCACATCCACCTCTCTGCTCCAAACGTTTCTCCGTCCTCACTGTGCTAACATGACCACAACTGGAATCCAGAAGCAGATACAGACGCTGAGCTAACGTGTCACATGTTGCTGGCAAATCGTCCTTGTTGATGACATCATCGCTCATCTCACTGGTCCAGAGGAAATGTCTGTGTCCGTCTGCGTGAGGTCGGAGCTCATGCCATCTTTACCTCAACTTTTCACGCAGCTTTAAAGAGTCATATGACCAAGGGAAATTGGCATCTATTTTCAGTTTCAGTTTATGTTGGATGTGACCATGGGATGTGAAAGCTGTGGCCTCTGACCTCTGAGCTTCACTTGAACACGAATAAATGAATAACATTTGTTTGTTCAGAGTGACAGATTTGTCTGAATGGTGACAACGTCCACAGTCAAATCAGCTGAAACCTCACACCACTTCCCTCCCTACCCCCTCCTCCCTTGGGGGAGGACGGCCAGGCCTGTATGCAACACGCAGCAAGAACTATTTAGGATGTGACAGTTAATAAACAATGAAGAATTTATGTGAGTTCTGCAGGACGGAGAGGGCTGCTGAGTGGACGCTCCAACATCACATGACTTGGAGCAAGATGCTTTATAGGCCAATTACAAACTCTGTGACGCTGGGGAGGCAGTGATAGATGTTGGGACAGATGGGGATGGGGGGGGGCAGTAACAGGTCACAGGTCAAGTTCAGAGGACCTGATCTACAATGGTCCTTTAAGTTACACGCTACTCCTGTTGCCTAGTAACAACAACAACAACAACAGTGTCCAAATTTTTGTGTCTGTTGCACTACAGAAATTAGCGCATGTTTCCTCTTACTACTGCTAGTCATGTGACCTTTAGCTTTAACTGCACGTCCACATCACTGCGGTTTTATTGCATTGTAATCTTGGGATATGTTGGATCTCCGTGGTATCGGCTGCAGAGGATCATGGGTAGTTTCCATCCAATTTGTTCTAAACACTGTGTGACATTGCTGATTGGTCGTCTGGTTGCTTTTTTTTCCCCCATCATGGCTCCGGAGATTCACAGGCGCTCCCCCTTGATGATTCCCTCTCAAAGTCCTCACCCCCCCATCTCCCCCGTCTCACCCTTTCTCACTCCTCTGACTGTGAACAAACAAGAAATTATAAAAAACAACAACAACATCCCTCCGCCTCCTTGTCCTGATTAGCATGTCAATCGCTGCTCACACTCTGTTCTCCTGCTCCTCCATCACCGGGGGAGGAGGAGGAGAGGGGGGGCTCTTTCTTCCTCCTCTTCTTCATCACAGTTACAGAGGAGAAGCAGCTGAGGATGGAGGAGGGTACGACAGAAGGTGGAGGAAGAGAGGGAGAGTTACTGGATTTGTAAAGGAGAGAAAGAAGGACAAGAGGAAGGAGAGAAAGGAAGGAGGTGAGGAGGAGGAAGGAGGAGAGGAGAAGAGGATGAAAGAGGAGTAGAGGAGGAAGTTTAGTATGAATACCGTAGTGCAGCTGCCTCCTCATTCCCACACTCTGTCTTCCTCCAAGCTTGTTTGTTCTGCTTCACTCTTCATTCACTTTTTAGCTCATTAACATCTCATCTGCATAACTTGTTGCTGCCCCTCACCTCCTCACCCCCACTGCTTCCCCCCGCCCTGAAACAATGGCTGCTGCTTTGAGCAGAGACTTTAATCCAGGCTGAAGTGAAGTGATGAAGATAAAAGCCACCTGTGTTGTCCAAATGCTCAACTCCTCTGTGACAGTAAAACTCTGAGGTCAGAGGTCACACCATTGACCAACACAGTGTACGTGCGCGTGTGTGTGTGTGTGTGTGTGTGTGTGTGTGTGTGTGTGTGTGTGTGTGTGTGTGTGTGTGTGTGTGTATGTGTGTGATGGGAGCCAGATGTTGGAGCGCAGGGGTTTGGTTAGCAAGCTGTCTCACACACACACACACACACACACACACACACACACACACACACACACACACATACACACACACTCAGAGACAAGACTGCAGCTCCTGACTGTACTCAAGGTCACTGCCCCTGCTACACACACACACCTGTAATAAACAGCTCTGTGTGAGTCCAGAAATGTCTCTGGATCAGGGACAAACAGGTCTTTAAGAATCTGCATCGTTAGCCCCACCCACATCACTCCTCTGTCCAATCACAGCAGGGAACAGGTTTTACTGTGTGTGTGTGTGTGTGTGTGTGTGTGTGTGTGTGTGTGTGTGTGTGTGTGTGTGTGTGTGTGTGTGTGTCTGTTACAGTTTGTACATAAGGCATAATGGGCAAAAAAATCACAACTTCCTGTCAGGACTTTCAGAATAAAACAGGGCCTCAAGTAATGGTTCAGATTGTAGATAAGGTTTCCCATCTTTATATATGGTCCCTGTCTGACAGCTCAGCTCTGTGTTGTTGTGTTATGTAGATGATGGATGTAAATGAAACAGGAAGTGAACAGTGAAAGTTTATTTTTCACCTGTCTGTTCAGATGATGATAAAACCCTTGGGACCAGTGTTTCCTTCAGCTGCAGCTTTATATTTTATGTATTTTTCTGTGTCATCCCTCGGCACCACCCCGCCATAGCATCCTATGCAGTGACATGTTTGGGCCTGAGAACTGGATCCACCTGTTCTGGTTCTAACGTCCATCAGGTCTTTTCTCTCTGAGCTCCTGCTCTTTGTCCCTTTTCTTTCCCTCCTCGTGTTTTGTTACAACTTCCCCATCTTCCCCCTTCTCCTCCCCCTTCCTCGGGGGTGATTCAGCATTCAGGGGAGAGAGGAGTTGTTGTGAGGGGGGAGGAGGAGTGAGGGAGTCCAGCGGAGAGTAAGTGATATTTCTATTTTGTGGGCCAGTCCTGCGCCGGGCTGAGCTGAGATGACAGGCTTAGGGGTGTATTATTACCCCTGTAGCCTCCTCCTCCTCCCTCCATCCCTCCCTCTGCAGTGAGGGGGGAGGTGGGGGAGGATAATTTGTGTGGCTGTAGCCGAGCTGCTCTCTCCTGACCTGAGGAATAACTCACAGCGGCGGCAGCCTCAGTTTGTTTTCTGGTGCGTGAGGAGAAACTCCAGCTCCTCTTCCTCTGCTGCCCAGTTATTACTCCCCTTCCTCCGCCCACATCTCCCCTACCACCTCCTCCTCTTTCTCCTCTCTCCTCCTGCCCCATCCTCTCATTTGTCTTCCCCACCTCCTCCTCCTCTCCCCTCCAATCTGTCTCACCCCTCTGTGTCTTATCTCCCCTCCTATTTTGTCTCTTCCTCTCCTCCCCTCTCCTGTTTCCTCTTCTCCTCACTCCTCCTCCTCTCCCCCCCTTCTGTGTCAGCAGCTCTCCTGTTAGAAGCCGTGTTCAGGCTCCAAGGGCTTTTGGGGGAGACGGACTTTAAGATGCCACCGGAGCAATTAGCTGCAGGCTCTATTAAAACCTCCCCCTCCTCCCCCCATGCCCCCCTCACACCCTGGACTTAAATCACACTATGCTGCTGCCTTTAAAGAGGAGGACTCCCCCTTTCCTCATCTTCATCCTCTTCCTGGTCCCGACTGTAGCTTCTACTGCTGCAGCTGCTGATAATGATTATGATGATGGAAAGAAAAACAATTTTACACATTAAATATGATAATCAATAAGGAAACCAGGAAGTGTTTCTGTTTTAATCTAAACCTGCAGTCTTGCATCACATCAGATCATTGCAGTGTGTTGAACTCCACACACTGCAATGATCTGATATGATCCAGTGATGCATCTCATGTGATCCAGTGTGTGGAGTTCCACCAGTGGAGTACAGTGGAGTACCACTGTACAAGGATGATGCTGAGTTGCTGTTGTTTAAATAATTTTACACAGTAAAACTAATCATTTATATACAGAAAGTGCTTTTATTTAATCTTCACCTGCAGTTTTGCATCACATCAGATCATTGTGGTGTGTGGAGTTTCCCAGGACTCCATCTTTACACCTCTATACAAGGATGATATTTTCCCATCAAACTGTCAAAGTTACTCTAGATAACTACAGTAACTATAATTGTTACTATATTACTGTTACTGTTACTACTATAACTTATAATTGTTGTTATAATTGTTAGTGGAGTACAGCTGTGTGGAGGGAACTGGACAAGGAGGAAGAGGAGGAGGAAGAAGCTGCTCTAGCCTCTGTCCTCAGTGAGGAGGTTAGAGCAACTTCTTCCGCCTCCTCGTCCTCCTTGTCCAGAAACAGCTGATCAGTCATGTGACCTTAAGATTAATCTCTGTTAACTGTTGTGAAAAATGTGTAACATCAACATTTTCAGATATGATCATTCACAACATCAGAGACTGATGAGATTAATGAGAGTGTGCTCAGTTTCGTCATGATGAACATCAAGTGTGTGTGTGCATGGTGTAATGTGATGGAGGCGTATTTTTACAGATCGCCTCGTTGTAAATAAGTTAATTGGGCTCATTAAGCCTGTGAGAGACTGGAGGACGCTCGCTCAGGCAGAGAGACGAGGAGGAGGAGAAAGCGGGGTTTGGTGATTGTGATGATGATTGTGATGGTGATGGTGATGTTGATGGACCGTCAGACTTTGTAATGGATCACATGTCTCTGGTCTCCAGGGTCAGTCCAGACTCCTCTGTCACTCCAGAATCCTGGTCCTGATTTTACCTGGTGTGATTCACTGTACAGCGTTAGCAGTTAGCGTGGTTCCTGCAGCCTGACGATCGTTTCCTTTCATAACGTTATCGTAGAAGATGCTAATGAGGCCGTGTAACGCGCCGTGATTCATTATGAAGAAGGTCAATGACTGTAGTGTAAGAGGGGAGGATGAGGAAGGAGCGGGGCCATTCTTCATCGCTAACAGCCCGACAACAACAGAGCGGATCTTCCTCCAAGTTCTCCATTATCCCTAATAATGGCCAATCACCCCCCCGCCCCCTCCTCTCCCACGGCGTCCCTCCCTCTCTCCACCTCGCCACATGATATTTAATCCGTCATCTTTGTTTTCAACACTCGCTGCAAGCTGTTGCTGGCAGGGCTACGAGGCTGCGGCCCATCTGGAGAGCGGCAGCCTTTTCTTCCCTCTGTGTTCCTGTCTTATTGTCTGTTGTTTGTATTGGAGTGTAAGCAGCACCCCCTCCACCTCCCCCCCGCGCACTCACACACACACACCCTCGTCCCCCACACCGTCCTCAGCAGGCCCGGTGGGTGCAGCCACAGGACGTCACCACCGTTCGACTGCCAAATAAATTGACTGTCAAATCACCGGTGAGAGGAAAACGCTGAGCTGATCTTTAACTTTACAGCGAAGTGTAACAGTTCACATGTAAGATATGTGATGTTAGTGAACAAACTGGTTTAACTTTCAAACACAAATCTATATGAATCATTGTTAAAAAAAAAAAAAAAATTGAATTTTTTTTCAAACAAATTTGTTGGTTCAGATTTTCAGACGCTGGGCTGCAGCTAACTAATAAAAACATACATTACACATTAAAGACACTAATCAGTAATTAAACAAGTGTTTCTATTGAGTCTTTCCAGGGATGCACCAATATGAAAATTTTGGCCAGGATCAATATCTGATATAAATATCTGTCACTGCCGATACCAATATTTGCCAATACCAATGTATGCAGAATTTTTTTCTATGATGTCTTAAGTTTTACACAGATGGAAAAAACACCACGGTAAATTTGAAAAATATAACGTGGCTATTTATTTATAGAAAGGGTTACTGTAAAAGACTTAATACTTTGTGGTCGTAGTATGAAAGTCAACAACTTCAATAATGGTTTGTTTAGAATTAAACTACCTTTACCTGCAATAGCAAGTGCCAAACCAAACTAGCGGCCTGCCACACATTCCTAATTAAATGTGAAATGTGTCGCTTTGTTTTCTTCTTCAATTCTATTTATAGAAACTATTTATTACGCTTTATACGCTTCTGCTGCTGGGTTTAAAAAATGGCCCTTTGTTGACTAGATCATGTACCGTCTTGAGTTACAACCAGTCACCTCCAAGTCAACCTAAAGTCCCACTCAAGAACTTTTTTATTCATTTTCACCTGGGCGTTGTAGCTTAGCATAGCGCTTTGCTTTACCTGTAGAGTAGCTGTTATCATGTGACAGTGTTGTGCTGCACATATCTGGACAGGTTTGAGTAAATTCCCCATCCCTCTGCCCACTCTCCCACACAGCCCGGCACGTCACAGACACACACAGTGGCCCAACTAAATATGGCGGTAATGAATAAGTTAAAATAAGTTAATGCGATGCAAATGGGTTAAAAAAAAAACAAAAAACATCACGTTGGCTGATATATTTTGGCAGCTGATATATTCTGCATCACTAAGTGTTTCTATTGTAGCACATCACATCAGAGCAGTGTTGTGTATGGAGTTCCTCAGGTCTCCATCCTAGTACCACTGTTGTTTCTTTTCTCATCAGTTCATCAGTTTATCAGATGCGTGTTGTGATCTGAGCTAAAACTAAAACAGTACCTGAACAAATCAGTCATCATGTCTTTTTACTTGCAGGTGGCGGTTTTACACAAAACCTTTGTGGATTTTTATACTTTTAATCACTTGCTGCACGAAATGAGACACTTAAACTCTTCAGACCCACCATCCTCTTCTTTTTACTGTCTCCACAAAAATACACACACAGTCAGTTTGGTGGTGACAGGCAGCTCTGAGCTGATTACATGTTCAGTTTTTGTCACTATTGATCGAGGAGAAGGAACCACATTCTGTAATCACTGCAGGCTTTCAATTAAAAGCCAGTAAAACCCATCTCTCCCTCTCCCTCTCTCTCTCTCTCTGTGTGTGTGTGTGTGTGTGTGTGTATTATTGTTTTCAGCCTCATCGCTGTCGCTCTGAGAGACTTTAAATTGAATGAATCTCCAGTTAACCCATTCAATGAGTTTTGTGTCAGTGGCATCAGAACCAGCAGTTCACACTCCTCACCTGCAGGGAGCGTAGTCGGTGACTCCCCCCACAACAGACTGGAACCAGTTCTAGATGGGGTCTTGGAATCAAAAAGTACTCTTAAAACCATGTGTTTTTTGTTAGATTACATGTAACATTACATTAAAGAGCTAAAGGGATAAAGGTAGTGACTATCATTCCTGTAGCAAGCTAGCAAGTAGCAGGCTGTTATTAGCTAACAATGGGCTGGTTAGCAGAGACTAAATGTTTTATCCTGTCAAACTATAACCTTTATTTTTAACTGAGCAGAGATCAGATTGGACTCTCTGAGACCTGATTCAGGACTTTACACTGAGACCAAGACCAAAACAGAACAGAGCTGTGAAATCAACAGTTTGACTCAGTGTTCTAGAAAGTGTGTATGTTTCTTTTAGCCGTCTGTGTTCAGTCATTACACATGCACATAGATTACTGTGTGTGTGTGTGTGTGTGTGTGTGAGTGTGTGTGTGTGTGTGTGTGTGTGTGTGTGTGTGTGTATAATGTTTAGATCTCCACACTTCATTCATCACGACTAATCACACACACTGACAACAACATTCTCATATCTGCCTGTGTGTTTGGGAACTTTCACTGTAGAAGTGTGTGTGTGTGTGCGTCTGATAGTGCTGGCGCCGTATGAAGTGAGACCCTCCAGCTGCAGCCTCTCCTGCTGGGCCGTGAAACTTTAGAGGCATATGTGACGAAACACACACACACACACACAAACACACACGTGTTACCATGTACACAGAGCTGGTTATAGTCAGTACAGTCATGCACTCAGTAACCTCCAACAGCACATTACACTTACACTGTGTCAGCTCCTCTGACACCTCCCTATCCCCCTCTGCCTTCTCCTCTTGTGGTGCTCCTCTTTCTTCTCCTGTCTCATGTTCTCCTCCTCCCGCTCCTCCTCCTCCTCCAGTCTGGTTGATGTAACTGTAAAACTTAGTTCTTGCAGCTGTGAGGAGGAGCAGGGTCACATTTCAAAGGTCACTGTTTATTTCCCAGCACGGCTTGACAACCACGCCGAAGAATCTGTGTGTGTGGGTGCACGTATGTGTGTGTTCAGGTGACAGCTCAGTGTCTCCACATCTGCTCTTTAATTATCTTCACTGTTTTGGTGTCAGTCAATGTTGGGACCACACAGGGTCTGAAGTCAGCTGACTGGGTGAAGACCCGTCCCCCTCTTACAGTTCAGAGACCAGGTCACACACGTATACACTCTGTAACTTTGAACTCAGGTCTATCGGTGCCCTTCATGGAGCAGCATTGCAGAGAGGTGTGTGTGTGTGTGTGCGTTTGTGTGTGTCCTCATAAATAATTCCCTCCATATTGCTTTTAAACGATAGCATCCTGCGGCCGCTCCGTCGCCATGTGCAGCTCGACCATAAATGAAACTGTCAGGCCTGATACACAGCTTCTATTACTGAGGAGACACAGAGCGGCTGCTGCACCCACTACCATTGCTGCAACCACCGCCATAACTGTGCCCGCCCACATGTGCAGTCAGAACAACCTGTCAGGACGTCTGCAGCTGAACTCAACAGCTGTGCAGTCAAACGGGGGCGGAGCCTCTGCAGGGCTGCAGAGACCTGCCATGCTCTGCCTCTGCCAGGGACCATAGGGGGGGAAATATCTACCCACAATCCTCTGCAGGAAGCTGCCGGCTGGCTGGAGAGATGGATGAGCGGCAAGCTGAGCGCAGCTTTCCCACCGCTCCCCAGAGGAGCTGTGACTCGGCACAACGACTCGGTTCAAACCCAAGGGAGCAAGAACGCTGAGAAAGCTGCTGAGACGTGACCAAGCGCTCGCTGCATGCCACGTCTGCTCCACCGCCGCCGCCGAACCCAGATCAGACCACTGACAAAATGACCAGCCACCACATAGCTCCAGATCTGATCTGTATGGGTTGAGAACCAAAGCCTGACCTGGTCCACTCTGATTCCTCAATAGTTTGTTCTTTGCGAAAGCAAAGAACTTTATCAGCGCCCTGGTCAGAGTTTCAAGTTGGGTGGGGGCACCGATGGGAGGAGGGTATTTTTAGGAGCTGAGCTTCATCTCTGTTTCTGTTTTCACTTCTGTTTCACTCGTGTGACGAGGAAACAGAAACAAACTGATCCAAAGAGCAGATGAATAACGGAGCTGCAGCAGAGTTTAGACAGGAGGAAAAAAACTTGTCCTCCAGAGGCGTGGCCTCCTGTGACCTCCATGCATCGCCGCCGCCCGATTCTCCCCCACAGCTAATGCATTAAGCAGCGCGGGCGCTTCACAGCGAGCAGAGTGGCGAGCCCCGGCGGGCGACGAACCTCTGCTCTGCAGCAGGGAAACGCTTGAAGGATCAGCTCTCTCTCTGTGCAGCCGTGGCCCTCGCTCTCCCACTACCGTGTTTTATCTGAGTAGCGTGGAGCCTGCGGCTGCAGAGCGGCGGCGTCCCCTGCTGCAGCCACGCTGCCGCTCGTTGGCTGAAAACGTCTGCATGTCTTTGTTTGGTGATTTGTTGTGTTTCTGTCTGTGTCCGTTTAACTTGTCTGGAAAACTCCTTCTTTCTTCAGCTGCTTGTTTAAGTGTCTCTTGAGTAAATACCCTCCCCACCCCCCCAACCGCTTTGTCCTGGCTCTGCGGTCTGATAAAAGGTTGCAGTAGGTGGCCGGGCGTTTGATTTCTCCATAAAAACTCTGTGTTGGTTGTAATAACACCCGACCCCCCCCGGCCTCCCCAGCCTGCACGCATGTTTGATTGCGAGGATTAGCAGGAGAAAAGGCCCGGCGGCTGCAGTCAGCAGCGTCCTAATGAAACGCCGCCACAGATAAATGAGCGCGGCGGTGTCCCCCTGCTCTGGAGTGACTGCCCCCCCGTCAGGATTAAGTGGACTCCTCCTGTTTTCTTTGTGCCTTCGTTTCCCAGCAGCACAGAGTCAGTCCCCCCTCACCCCCCACAGGCTCTGTCCTTAATGTGGAGAACAGTATGCCTCCATTCATCCTCTGTGAGAAGTGAACAAGTTAATGGTGATGATGTGGAAAAGGGGGGCAGGTGGACCAGGCTACGTTTGACGACAGGGATGTAAATAAATCAACAAGATAGTCGCAGCGTGAGAACCGACAGAGATAGGAGTCTCCACGCCTCCAACAACACCAACACTGCCAACGTCACTGATTACCAACAACACAACATTAAAAACGCCAACTTTATCAACACCACCAACAGTACAAGGTAATTAATGCCACCAAAGTTACCAACATTAGCAACCAACATTAGCAACCAACATTAGCAACCGATAGCCACCAACGGAGATGGGAGACTCTACGCCATCAATATCAATGTCAACATCACCAATATTAGCAACATTATTAACATTAGTGACAACGTAGCAACAACCATTGACACCAACGTTACCAGTGTTATCACCTTTACCAACGTTAACAACGCTAACAACGTTACCAACATTACCAACAATAAAAAGGATACCAACAACAATGAGATTACCGACAATACCATTGATACTAACATCAACTCTGATGGACTCAGGACCTGCTTCTGGTCTCTGAGTGGGGCAGGGCCAAGAAGAAATACAGGACTGACTGTGAATGGCCGCTGCCTCAGCTCACGTCAGATAAATGTTTTCCTGAATCAGCTGTTAGTGAACCTGAGGTGAACTCTGCAGATGACGACTCTGTCCTCATGGTCACAAAGAACAACGCCACAGTTTCATGTAAGAAATGTTCAGGGCGTTTTCTCCAGGACGCCATGTGACCTTGAGACCACAGTCACATGATCAGTCAGATATAAGCATGAAAACAAATATAGTCCAGTTTGTCTGCACTGTAAACTGCCTGAGGCAGTTATTGACAGGAGTGATGCATGATGCGAACTGTGAGGCCAGCCACTGACTCAGTGAACGACATAACAGTCACCTGACCTGACCCCTCGCGTGCTCTGACCTCCCTCTGAGGACCAGGACTAGCCTCTCTCTGTCCCACTAAGCACCAGGACCAGACTCTGCCCCTCTGAAGACCAGGACAGTTTAGTGTCAGTTCCTCAGAGACTCAGTCAGACCCGGTGGCTATCCCACCTTTGATGAACCTGTTTCTGGACTTTGTGGTTCTGGATTCTGTCCTAGAGAGTCCTGGAGTGCACTCTGTGGTCATGTCTCTGTCTGTGGACTCGTCCTGTGCAGTGGAGGAGTCTCTGGTCCTTAGTGGACACATGTCTCAGCAGAGACTCTTCCGGGTCCCATCAGTGAGTCATCTCTGTTCTTTCAGGACTTGTTTTCTTCCCATTTGCTGCTCATTTGTTACTTTACAGACTCTTTAATGTTCATCCTGAGACTCATCGTCCCATCAAGGACTTGTCTCTGTCTCTGCTTTAACAGAAATAAGTCCAGTGTCCCATAATGTTCCTGCTTTAGATGAAAGTCTGTTACAACTCTGGTCGCTGTGTGGACATTGTTATCAGTCCCTGTGGGGACGTAACGCCTCCAACACCAACAGCACTAGTCCATATCACTGTGATCAGTCCCAGCAACCCCTGTCCTCCTCACTCTGTCTCCCCACTACTTATCTCACATACTTGTTGGAGGACAGACAGTTGGGGGTGGGGGCAGAGAAACATAATACCATCTTTGTTGGGCTGACGTGGAAAACGATCGTCCCAATGCGAAGCGTCTGTACAGCTGGAAGATGTCCTTAACTTTAACATCCTCCTGTCTCTGTCCTGGTTTCCTTCTTCCCTTCATTCCTTCAGTCTGAATGAAGCAGCTGTCTGCTGGGGCATAACGATGCAGGATTGGGTGGGAAGGGAAAGGAGGGATGCAGGAGGGGGGGTCAAAGGGGAGGAACATGGAATCCTATGTGGGGATAGGGTGTGGAGGGGGGTGGGGGTGGAGGGGCGCTTTGGGGGGGCAGGAGGGCAAAGCCGGGGGAAGATGTAAGCCTCCGCCACAGGCCCTGACAGCCACACAGGAAGGAGATCACAGGAGATCAACCCACCGCTGCTTCACACTGCAACCCTCCTCCTCCTCCTCCCCAAATCCCTCAATCCCATCGCCTACAGCAACCCCTCCCCCATCCTCCTCCTCCTCCTTTAAGACCTCCCCCCTCCTCTGCTCCCTGTGAGGCCTGTCTGCTTCCTCTGGAAACAGAAACCAGATCAGAGCTGTTGTTGCTCCTGGTCATCAAGCTGTTTGCAGAACCCAAATCCTCCTCCTGCTGCTGCACCTTCTCCTACTGCACCTACTCCTGTTGCTGTACCTCCTCCTCCTCCTGCAGTTGCTCTTCTTCCTGCTTCACCTAAACTTCTCTGTCCAAAAAAAAGGTTAGATAATGGTCAGATAATAGTAGAAAGTATAATTGTCCAGTTTCAGGCGACATCCTCAGGTGTTGAACATAAGACTCAGTCAGATTTTCATCCCAGGAGTGGGGAGGAGGAGGACTCAGAAAACAGCAGACTGGGAGGACTCAGGTCTGTTCAGTGTCCAGATAACCCCAGTCAACTCCAGCTGTAGCCACCACAGTCTGAGAGCTCTGACCTGTGACCTCTAGCCTCCATCAACATGTGTATTTACTCACAGTGGGAGAGAGTTATTTACTCACAGAGTTTGTCTCCAGGTCGACCTTTGACCTCAGAGTTCATTCTTCTGTTTTCACTGCTGTTAACTGACTCTCTTTCTCTCTCTGTGTTTGAGAGATTTAAAAATAGCAGGAGCTAACTGTTGATAAGCTCGGTCCAGCTTCCTCAGAGCGGCACCCCTCCCCCTCTGACTGTAACTCAGGTTGTTGTCATCTCTTCAAGTGAACTGCTCATAGAGTTTGTTTATGTCACAAAGCATCATAGTATACCGTCGATCTTTATATACAGTCACGTCTTTCTGTACAGTTTTTGTCTTAGAGTCACTGTTGAGCCTATGGAGGTTTTTTATTTACATCCTCAGATAAACCAGTGAAAACAAAAACAGTGTGTGTGTGTGTGTGCGTGTATGTGCGTCTTGGTCTCTGGCTCGCAGTCTTGGCTCAGAGAATGACAACAAAGCCGTGTGTTGGAAAAGGTCGTCGCTGCTCTAACAGTCGAGCTCCAGTTGGCTACTCAGACAGGGGGCTTCGGGCTGTTGGCCATGTTGGCTCCACAGAGTAGGAAACAGCTGATAGACTGAGCCATAACATGAACGCGGATGTGTGGACAAATGTGGGACGACCTGGCTGAGGTTCATCAGGTCAGGTTCAAATGGAGGGAAACCTCCTCTTGGAGGGGGCAGAGCCCCACCTGGTCACTGAGATTATAATCTGGTATAATCTCTGGTAGACTGTGTGTGTGTGTGTGTGTGTGTGTGTGTCTGACCTCCAGCCAAACGTCATTTCCACTGCTGGAAGTGACCTCGCTGACTGTTGTCATTGTCCAACCACAGACCAGCAGGGCTAACACACACACACAAACACACACACACACACACACACACACACACACACACACACACACACAGTGTGTATGTGTGTCATCTTTGATTGCATTGCACGCCAACACACACACACACACACACACACACACACACACACACACACACACACACACACAGTCTTATTACCAGGCAGAGGGCAGAACAGGTTAATGAGACACTATTGACTGATTCAGAACCAGAGACCACACACACACACACACACACACACACACACACACACACACACTCACACCACACAAACACGCACACACAAATACACACGGTCAGCTGACTGTGACTGGTTGAACCTGTTCATTGAGCTGTAACTGCTCTCAGATCCACCTGCTGCTTAACCCATGATCCTCTGTTGCCAGTGCACAGCACTCTAGTTCCTGAACTAATCCCTGACCTGATCCAGAACCAGGACCTGATCCTAGACCTGATCCAAGACCTAGTCCAGGATCAGGTCCAAACTGCTGAGTGTGAATGTCCAACTTTTGTTTATTTTCCACTTGTTCATCTTCAGTTCTGATGATTCAGAGTTTTTACAAATCAGCATCAGTGAAAGACACTGTAGTGTCTCCTCGGTCCCCTGTCTGTCCTCGGTCTGTCCTCTCGATCTCAGATTAACCCTCCAAGTTGCAGCCTGTTGGTCCAGTTTGTCTTCGTGTCTTCAAACAGAGGACGAGGTGTCTGCGTTTGTCTGAAATCTGCAGCGTGTGTGTGTGTGTGTGTGTGTGTGTGTGTGTGTGTGGTCTGCTGTATTCATTATTTAGTGAGAGCTATTACTGTGGATAAGAGGCTGCTCTCTCGTCTCTCTCAGGAACGTATCGATCGCTTTAATTGCCCCGAAAGATTGTCAACTCTTAAGATAGATATTAAAGCGCCGACGAGGCTCTGCTGCCAGGACACACAGCAAATGGAGAGAGAGTGTGTGCATGCGTGTGTGAGTGTGTGTGTGTGTGTGTGTGTGTGTGTGTGTGTGAGGGGGGTGAGAATAGAGCTCAGAGTGTGTGTGTGTGGGGGGGTAACATGTCCCAGGCCGCCTGTCGTGCAGCGAACGAAGCTTCGATCAATAACATCCTTGTGAACACACGAGGCGCTCTGTGGCGATCAGGACAGGAAGTAAAAAACTGGAGGGGTGGGGGGAGGAGTCTATTTGTAGATCAATGTGGAGGGAAACTAGTGTTGTACACACACACAAAGCTGGAGAGGGAGAGTGTTTGTGACAGTGATCTGTGTAATGTGTCATTGCGGATGAGTGAGGTCACCTGAGGTCATCTGAGGTCATGAGCAGCAGCGACAGATGGAGCTGCAGCAACACAATGTTTTCAAAATAAAACTATTGAACAAACAGGATGCAAGAAAAGTGGTAAATAAAAATAACACACAAGCATTAACTTGATCGCAACAGGTGAACAAATCAAGCTTTTAAATTTGAATAAAACTTCATATCACAGAACATTAGGCACTTTATAGAATAGAAAAGAATATATTTATTTGTCCCAACAAGAAGGAAGCATTCAAAAATCATGTCGGCCGACAGCGAGTTATCGCGATGACTTGAGAGAACTCCTCTGGATGTAGAACGACCAAACCATAACAGTGAGCAGCTCGATGTCCTGTGAGCAGCACTGCTCAGTAACACTGATGTTCCCCAGGTTACTCCATCTCTCTTTAATAAACACTGCGATCCCCACGTCCTTCCCCTTGCTGGTCTCGTTACCTCCCTGTTCACTAACAGGTCTCGGTGAGAAATGATGTTGCTTTGTAGTCTGGTCAGCGCTGTAAGTTCTTCATCTTATGGAGAGAGATCATACATTCCCCATAGTTAGAGACAGTGTTGATGGTTTGTCTTTTCTTCTTATGGCTTAACTCCCGTTCTACATTCCCTTCTCCTCCACGTTGACTCCACCGGGATCTGGGGTCTCTTGTTGGGTCGTATCTTTGAGCAGTATAGTGACATCAGCTGATCACTGGAGAAACAATAAGGGAACGGTTTAACGGCTCTCTGGTTGTCATAGTCAAAAACAAAAACAAAGACAGGCAAAAAAGAAAAAAAAAGAAAAATGCTGTCCCAATAAAAGTGACTGTTTTATCTGTTTTCACTGTTACTCTGTGGAGTTTTTGTCCACTAGGGGTGTCGCACAGTAAAGTGTTTTTACAACATCCACTGCTGTTAACCTCATCAGTATCTGATTGGTCGTTATCAGCCACTGCGTCATCGTCTGGACCTTTCTATTTCCTGCAATATCAAAAGTCGCTAGCATGTTGCTGCCAGGTAGTGCCCCCTGCTGGTTTGATGATTTTACTGTGACACAATTAGGAAGAAAATCCATGAGTAATCCCACAATCCTGTTTGATTTAAGACCATTAACATGGAGGAGGAGACGCACACACCTCCCTTCACCTCTTCTGCAGGCAATGCCACAGAGTGAGGATCAGAGGAGGAAGATCACAGTCTTTCCCTTTAAAAGCACAAGCCTTTGGAACAGTGAGAAACATATATCCTCTCCTGGAAAATGCAAATAACAGTGTGGGCACCTGTAGGAACATACCTGCATCAGCTGAGGTCATGTGACTCCGGCTGAGGTCATGTGGGTTCAGGGCCTCAGCTGATGGTTTTAATCAGATGTGAACGAAAGCATCTTAACGTCGTTAGAAGCGTCCGACTGTTGTTCGTCAGTCTGAAGTTTGCTGTTCAGTGAACTCACATGACCTCATGTGACCTCATGTGACCTGCAGCATCCTCCGCTCTGAGTGATCCTCGGCCACTGTGGTGTCCTTTTATTCTGCAGTGTGTTTCAGAAACACCTTCACATGTCGCTGCCTCACATACACATGCGCGCGCGCACACACACACACACACACACACACACACACACACACCTGGTACACCTCTGTGTATGTGTGTGTGTTAAATCCCTGCAGAGCTCTGACTTGGACTTGATCCTGTTCAGAGTCTCTGATCTGTTCCTGGTCAACCTGTTCACCGAGCTGTCCTCACATGACACACTCACAAACACACAGTCACTGAACTGACACCAACTTTCTTGATTTCTTGATCTTGTGATTTGTTGAAATATCATGTTACTGTAATATGTTCTTATTTTATTATTATATTATAAACCTAGTCATAAAAATACGGGGATCACTTGTGTTTAACATAATTTATTATATTCAAATGCATAAATGAGACTGTCACGTTAGTGTGAGACGTAAAAAGTTTTGTTTCTTTTACTGTACATTTTTATGTTAACATCACCATTCCGGCAAGAACTTTTTAATTTTAACTGATCAGACTGAATCTCAGTGCGTTGTTATATTTTATTTTTTCAGGGGGGGGGTATGTATGTGATTACAGTAAAGTTGCCCCCCACCACCACCTCGGCTCTCAGGTTAAAGCCACTCTCCTCGGCGCTTGCCGTCCAAACATTTGAGAATGACCTTGCAGTGTTTCTCCGGCAGCCTCCCCCCTCGTAAGTGCTTCAGATAATTTATATATAAAATGTGTGTGTGTGTGGGGGGGTGAGGAAGGGGAGGGGTTGAAAAATGGCCATTTCCATCTTTAGGTGGCCGGGGCTCTCCATTACCAAAATGGGCTGAGTCACTGCACCACAAGAATTTTAATGAGGGACCCCACCACCACCACCACCCACCCCCACCCCGTGTCTCCCTCTCTCTCTCTGCCTTCCCCCTCCTCCCCCCTCGTCCAGCCTCTTATCTCATGATGCAGCAGATTATTCCATTGACTTATTCAAGGGCTGCACTTTATGATCATGAATTTTACTGAGGCCGAACGTGTCCTGCACATCGACGCAGCTGCAGCTGCCGCACCTCCTCCTCCTGCTGCTCCTCCTCCTGCTGCTCCTCCTCCTGCTGCTGCACCTCCTCCTGCTGCTGCACCTCCTCCTCCTTCACCCTCCAGCAGCTGAAATCACTTTAACCAAAGTGTGTGATTGATCAGTCGACAGGTGATTGATGGGCAGCGAGTGATCGATGCTACTTTGTTCAAACACAAAGTAAATAAAGACTCAGAGTTTCCTGTTGATTCATGGCTTTACATGTAAATTTAAATTTCTGTCTTTAATCAAGGGTCTGGTTTGAGCTAAAACCATCATTGTTCAGTGTTTCCTGATGTTGTTGGAGGTTTCAGGCCCTTGTCAATGTTGTCACTGTGGTGACTCCTCTGTTCTAAAACACTTGATGCTTTTTCAAAACACTTTTGTTGTTTTCACATCTTCACTGCGACAGATGCTGACTGACGGCCAGGTGTCAAAGACTCAAGAAGAGTGAGATGTCACTCTGATACATTGTCTGTGTTGTTGCTCACAGCTTCAGTGTCTGATGCAGACACTGCAGGTCATGTGAGGAGATGTGATCATGTAACATTCAGGTGGTTAAAACAGATGTTTGTTTAAATATGTTATATGAAGACAAAAATTAAATTATGCTGAAATCAGCCACAATGGACACAGAGGAATGTAGGGGTGGGGGCAGTGGTCACCTGTCAAACTCTCAGCCTCTCTGATCAGACAGGAAGCAGCAGTTTCAAATCCCTGCAACGATAATGACCTCAGTGCTGGAGGATCAGCCTCCTCATCCTCACTAAGGCTGTTCAAGCCTCACAACAAGTCCCCCAACCCTCCGCTGCTGTTGCGGCCACCCCCAAACGTCACCCTCACCTTGCCCCATCCTCTCCCTCCTCTAAGCACTTTGTCAGCAGAGCAAACACTCATGAGAATCCAGCATTGACGAGATGAGCTGATGACTTAGGCAAAGGGTGGTCACATCACACCAGACCACCCGGTTACAGACAATCAGAATGAAGGAATCAGCAACAGGCTGTAAATGTACAATGCCAGTAGAACAAGCTGTGTCTGGTTTCCTAGGAAACACAATATGGCGGATATGTGTTTATGTTGGATCCTGCAAAGGCCACCGTGGTTTATAGATCCCACAGGACAAACACGTCTCAGCAAGTGGTCCTCACTGGTGAGCCCGGGGGCATTGAGATTTATTTGACACATCTTCTACTCAAAGATGGTATAAGAAATTGAATATAAATTAAAAATAACAATAACAACAAAATGTCAAACTTTTGAATTCAAACTTTTAATTTGAAAGGTAACACTGTATTATACCATACTTGAGTAAAAGAACTGTTACTTGTCATCTATAAAGTCACACACATATTTAACCACAAGAGTAATAATGAGGGTGCGGGGTTAACAAGCATGTCGTCATGACAACAGATCACCACGACTTAAATGTGAACTGATGTTTGTGGTAGAAAGTTTGTGAGGTCACTGTCACCTCACAAACCTTTGTTTCAGGCCTGAGCAACCACGAGGTTGTTCTGCTGCTGCCGCCATCATCCCCAGCTAGTGGCGCTACAGTATGTTGGTGAAGTAACTACAGGAGGAAGCAGAAGGCGTCCACAGAGACGCTTCCACCCATCCACCACATGGACCATTGATGGTGGAGGTTTCTGTCCCCCCCTCCAGAGACGCCTGGCACTTCAGGGTTGTGAAACATTTTTAATCTCTGACACAGTTTCACCATCAAACCACAAACTCGTTTACTGTAAAAAAAAAAAAAAAAAAAAGACACAAGATGTGGAAATGATACAGAGGGCAATGTTACATTTGACATGACCTCTGACGTCTGTGATGTTCCAGTGTTTCATGTCGAACATCCTTGCGCCGACTGTTGACTGTTTAGGAGGCGCTGATCAGTCAGACGATGTCACAGGGATTGAGATTAGCAGATTAACAGACTGTACAAACACATTAAACATGAAAGTGTTTCAGCTGAAGTCAGAGGGGGTGGGGGGGGGTGAGCGAGGTGAGCAGGTTAATCTCATCATGTCTGTTCCAGTGAATCAGGAGGTAAAAAGATCACACAGGAATGTTCTGTTCCCACAGAAGCCCCGCCCCCTCCCTCTGCCAGAAGTTTAGTCGTTGTCATGAAAATAACCAGTAGGTGGAGCTTCAGCTGAACTTGTCTGACTCAGATAATGATATGCAATCATTTCTGTAGAATGTTTACCGTCTTAGTCTTAGCGACTTAGTTCACGTTTCCACACTTTGCTGTTTCAGCTTCTCTCTCCTTGTTCTGCTGTAATTTGTGGTGTAGGTTCATTGCTCCGTGCCCTCCGCAGCTGCAGACTGTGTCTTGTAGCTGTAACGTTGGCCAACAGCGAGTTATCACGATGACTTGCATCTCTTCTGGATGTACGACCAAACGCTAACAGCAAATAGCTCAATGTCCTGTGAGCAGCGCTGCTCAGTAACACTGATGTGCTCTTACTCCATCTCTCCTTCAACATCACGATCCCAGTGTCCTTCTTCTTGTCGGTCTCGTTAGCCCCCCTGTCCACTGACATGTGAGAGACGTCAGTGAGACACATGATGCTGCTCTGTAGGCTGGTCAGCACCTTGAGTTCTTCATTGTATGGGGAGAGATCGTACATTCTCCATTCCAACAAAAACAGGTGAAAAAAAAAATGAGAAGAAAGCTGTCCCAATAAAAAGAAAGAACGCTTTTAGTTAAAATGTTTAAGGCAGGAAACAAGCAATGTGCCTTCATCAACATGACGTGTCAGTAACATCTCTTCTCTGACCATTAGTTGACCCAAATGATCAGAGGTCAAAGGTCACTGACCTGACACTGAGCTCTGATAGCTCTGATAGAAGCTTCATTAGACACTTTATACTGATTGTGTGTGTGTGTGTGTGTGTGTGTGTGTGCGTGCGTGTGTGTCAGGCCGACACACACGCACATTGAAGGATCTGGTTGCAGAAAGTGTGTGCACCAGATGACACGTGTGTGTGTGTGTGTGTGTGTGTGTGTGTGTGTGTGTGTGTGTGTGTGTGTGTGTGTGTGTGTTACCGTGGTAACTAGCCACGTGCTTGTTGAACGTCATCAACTTCATAAATATTCTAGTTGTTGTTTTACATCATCAACTCTGCTGTAAATAATCAACAACAACAACAAAACAAAATCAACAGCCGTTTATTGTTGTTGTCTGTCAGTGAAAAGTGTCAGACTTGATGAACTTCCTGCAGGACCTCGACCTCCTGGTTCAGGTTCAGGTCTTGGTTCTGATCTTGCTCCTTGTTAATGTCCCAAAATTTCACTCCTCTCTTCACCTCCTCTTCTTGCCTCCTTGGCTCCTGCCTCCTCCTCCTCATATCCTGTACATGTTCTGCACTGTGTGGGGGGGCAGCGTGGGACTATCAGGAGCAGAGTGCCTTGTCGGAAGGCAGCACTGTTGGGGGGGGTGTGTCCAGTTCGTCTGATTCCATCTCCATTGATTTTTTTTCTTCTTCCTCCTCGGCCACAGAGAAACAGAAATGAGTCTCACTGAAGGAACCTTCATCATCCTCATCTTCATCCTGCTCATCTACCTCCTCATTGATTGGATTTTTCTGCATCTTTATTTAACTCATCCACCACGAGCAGAAATCAGGATGAAGCTGCTCCCCCTCCTCCTCCTCTTCCTCACTGCTTATTATTATGGAAATAGAATATTCTCTCTCTCATGTTTGAGAAGGAACATCAGATTAATAATCTGAGTTCAGATCAACGACCAGCGAGGGGCACTCCATTCGTACTTTGTCCATCTTTACATTGCTGCTGTGATCGCTGTGACCTCTGACCTCGCTGGCTCTGCCCCGTCATCTCTCATCTCGACCTTGTTATTTGCCATGGAAACTACTGACGCTTCTTGTTCATGTCACTCGCCATGTCCACGTTTGCTCGCCATATTCAACATGTTTCTCAGCAGCCTCTGTTTCAACACACACACACACTCACACTGTAATCATTATTCCTTTCAATATCAAATAGTTTCCATTCTGCTCCACCCACCCACTGTGACCTCTGACCCCCCCTCCCTGCAGCTCTGTGTGTGTGTGTGTGTGTGTGTGTGTGTGTGTGTGTGTGTGTGTGTGTGTGTGTGTGTGTGTCTGTGTCTGTACAGTGTAACACAAAGCTCTTGAGGCTGCCGAAGTCTTGGAGGCATCTCTCAGAATTTTTCCTCTTCCTCACCCTTCCCCTCCTCCTTTCTCTTCATCCTCCTCCCTCTCCCCTCCCTCCTCCTCCACATACTCCATATCGCTGCTTCTCCTTCATTCCCAGCATGCCTCAGTAATGACTCTGTGAAGGACCATTAACAATTAAAATTCTCCAACTAAACAGAAACACATGTAGAGAGATGGATGTTTTATATGATCTGTGTGTGTGTGTCTGTGTGTGTGTGTGTGTGTGTGTGTGTGTGTGTGTGTGTGTGTGTGTGTGTGTGTGTTATACGTTAAACTGAGGCATCTCATTGGTTGAGACATAGTTTGGAAGAACAGCAGCAACACACGTGGTTTCACCTTCATTCTGAGAAAGTCTTCCTATCAGGACTTTCAGAATAAAACCACAGTGAGAACAGGAAGTGGAGAGTGTGCGGTTTAATAGAAGGTTAGTTTCATCCACATCGCCCCCTGTTGGTCATCTCACACTTGTCTCTGGAAAACGACCAAACCTCCCAGAATCTTCGAGGTGTGATTACCAGGGGGGCGGGGTCAGACAGCACCAGGCTTCATAAATAGGTTATCAGCAGGATAGATTATTGTTTTAATTTAAGGAGCGGGACCTCGTCATGGTGGTGGTGGCAGCGTGTTCTGATACGTCGACACAATAAATAAATTAAATCTGTAATGTTCTTTCCTCCTTCCAGAACTATTAATAGTAAAGAGGCCGCGGAGCGAGGATTAGCATCTGTGTTTGATGTGGTTCCACTCGTTTGAGCCTCAATGCGATTTCTAGACTTGTTTGTTTGCAGCGAAGGAGGAGGAGGAGGAGGAGGAAGGCTGCTAATACTAGTGTGTGATCGTGTGTGTGTGTGTGTGTGTGTGTGTGTGTGTGTAGCTGCTTTTCAGCCTCAGAGACAAAGACAGTGAAAACCTCTGAGACGCTACAGCTTTGTCCGTTTTCTTTGTGGTTTGATTTGGCCCAAGGCTGAACATGACAGAGGGAGGTGTTTACTTCCTGGTTCTACAGGAACAAAATAAAAGCAGGAAATGAAGTCGTCACCAAGAGAACAAACTGAAACATGTTCAAAGTGTTGATGAGAGTGACCCCCAACTTCAGCCGAATGCGAACTGAATCTCAACGCTTGCGTTGCATCTGCAGTCCAGCAGTGGATCTGATATGTTTCCGTTCTGGTCAATGGAACATAGCAGATCATCCTGCACAAAACCAAAAAAAACATCCGGTCAACATTCAAAATAAAATAAACCGTGTTCATGGCAGATCACATTTACCTGCACTACACCTTGATAACGTCATAATGGATGAAGGCAGGTCTTGGTTTTCAGACATCATTTTATCCCATTGACACTATATTAAGGGGTGGGCAGTAGAAAAGGTATGTGATATAAATTTGGGCCTATTGCAATAGGTCATTACGTGCGGCAACCTTAAGCCTGATTTATGCTCGTCTGTATCCATGGATAGTCGTGGAGGGTCGTTGCATAGCTCAGCTGACCCCCTCTCTGTGGGCTGATTTCTTCCACAACAGCAGCATCACCATGCCTCTCCCCTTTAGTTCTCGTCTCAGTATTTGCAATAAAACGATTTGTTTAATGTCGATCAGTTCCAATTCCAACAGACGTCTTCTCTCGGTCTCCATTGTTCGTTGTGTGTGGAGGATCAAAGTCGGGCAGTAAATAAACAATCAATCAATAGTCGATAATCATAACAGAAAGAAATGTATCGCCCCCTACTGTTCTGGCAGTGAATTGCTTTACGACACCTACCAGCCCATGGAGATCTAAGAGTTCACGGCTGCATCAATCCAACTGCGTGGCCGTGCAGGTCGCAGTTGGAGAAGCATTAAGTCTGAGTAAAGCTTCAGAGATTTATTGTTTAAATATCTGCATATTTATGTTTTATGTTGTTTAAGAAAAGTGGGGGGGGCAGTGTTTTGCACTTCAGTGATGTTTCATTTTGAAATTTACATCGCTTTTAATTTCATTTTTTTACATTGCTTAATTTTATGCTACTCGGAAGTCAAATTACTTGCAAAGTTTTCGATAATTGCACAAAACATTCTTAACTATTTTATGTTAATTAATACTTTAAAAAACAACTTCCTGCTAGAATGACTTTACGATGGGCACATAGTACCCATTCAGAAACACTTATATTGAAATTTACATACCAAAGTATACTGCAATATATAAGGTCTACGGTTCAAATTATACTTCAATATAAATTTTAGGCCATATTGCTCACCCCTTCACTATGTAGAAATGTCGCGCGATTTTGCGTGAATTCGTGGCATCTCATGATGCTTGCTGAGCCGGACCGCAAACACATCCAGTGGGTATTGACGGATGGTGGATTTAAAAGCAATGCAAATGTTCCACAAGTGTTCTGCAGTCAGTGGAAATCCAGGGTAAGAGTGTGATGTGATTAAAGAGCTGCTGTCGACTCTGATGATCTGTTAGAGGAAAATATTAGTGATGGATTCTGCTTCTGTGACCTTCTGCGCACACTCCGTACATCATCATGTCCAACCAGGTCAAAACTACAAAATCACCAAAGCTAAACTACAGAATCTAAATTCACATGACAAAGGTTAACAGAGACACGTCGCCTCATCTTTCCTGAGAATCAGAGTCAGCAGCTGTGGGATTGAACTCATTTCACACAGTCTGTTCATACATTTAGGACACACATGCGTCTTATCAATGTTGTCATGGAAAACATGCCAGTCAAACATCGGACCCCACCCCCCACCTCATGCCGCAAGCAGATAATACAGAAAAGTTGCGGTGAATGGTCAAAATTGCCAGGTCAGAATTTGTGGGGATTGTTTGAATATGTTAATAGTTGTGATTTTGATTCTGTGGTGGCCCACCACACATTGGTAAATGTCAGGGAAACACTGATACACACAACTACATTATGGTATTTTGAAAAGGTTTTTCTACAGTTTAATATAGACATTGTTTCAGGTTTTTTTTTCGTTTGTTTTTGTTTTTTGGTGCCAAAATCAGAAGAAAACGCACAGCTTAGTCCTGAACAAATATGTTCACAAACATGTTCACATCATCGTGTTTCATTAAAGTATTTATGTATGATACTATGGTAGGTATGGTTTCATATATGGTCTTGGACACGTGTTTCCTGTGTGTGAAGCTCAGCACATAACATGGTGTTATGAGCATATTGTACAGAGAAAGAGGTGGTGTGAAGTTTGGAGACAGTGACCATCTGTGTGTGTGTGTGTGTGGCGGCGAGCCAGAGCCTTTTTACCCACAATGCACCTGTTCGGAGCACCTGGATCAGAGTGTGTGTGAGTTCTTCTGCTGTGGATTCATTCAGTTTCTCATCTGTTCAAGAAACAGTCCGTGATTGTTGTGTTGTTGTTGTTTTCCATGACGATAGAGACGGGTGAGAGGGTGTGGCCTGAGGCAGATGTTGTGGTCACACACACAGGAGTAAATTTACAACAGTTCAGGTGTTTCTACTCACCTGTACACAGCTCCATGTCACCATGGCAACAACTCTGTGTTTTTGTGTGTGTGTGAGGGTAATCTGTTCTCTGTACTTTCCTCTTTCTGCTGCAGTCGGGGTAATCCATACAGCTGAGGGATGGACACACTGTACACACACACACACTGTGATTAATGGCAGTAGAGTCTATAGCAGATTATGGTGAAATCACTACAGATAAAGCACTGCAGTGTGTGTGTGTGTGTGTGTGTGTGTGTGTGTGTGTGTGTGTGTGTGTATTATCTGAGCCAGACATCCGTTCTCACTCTCGGCCAGAAAGAGAATAGAGGGAGAAGAGTGTGTGTGTGTGTGAGATAAAGTTTTCTGAACACTGAGCAGCCAATAAGAGGCAGAGTTGGTCCTCTTCCTCATCATCATCATCTCTTCATCATCTCGGTCTATGGGGTCATGTGACCTGTGGGAGGTGTGAGATGTGATTGGACAGAGGAAGTTTGACCAAAGTCCTGGAAGTGATCAATAATTTATCAGTATTGATCAACCTGCAGGAGAGGAAGGACAGGGAAGAGGAGGAGGATAGATAAGGAGGTGAGGGAAGAGAGGAAACAAGGAAATAGGACAGGAGGAAGGATCAAAGGAAGCAAGAGACGAGGAGAATGAAGAGGGAAACTCATCTTCCTCAGTTTGGGATACCGAGAGTGTGTGTGTGTGTGTGTGTGTGTGTGTGTCTGTGTGTGTGTACTGTCATCCATTAGATAGCTATAATTATGGTAAGTGAGGCAGAGCTGCGATCAATACAGTGATTCATCAATCTGAACCCGCCACACACACACACACACACACACTCAAATTGTTCTTCAAATCCTTCCAGGATGTTTCCAAACTTGTTCTAGATTCTTTCTGTTTAATGATTTTGTTGTTTTATGAAACTCACCTGGAGCAGGTGATGTTAGTCCAGTGCATTCTGGGAGTCTGAGTCCAGGTCATATGACCAGTTTCTCCTGCTGTGATTAGCTGTAACATATTTACTGTGACAAAGGTGAGACACAGTTTTATTCAAAGTGCAGATCAGATTGTCAGCAACGAGCTGAAGATTGAAACAGCTTTGGAAGATTCCTGGAGGGTTTTAAAGGACTGGTCGTGTGAGTGTGTTTGTGTGTGTTTGTCTTTTGTTCTGGCAGAAGGTGGTGAATGGCAGTGGCTCAAAGAAAACAGACAGAAGCTTCAAAATGGTTGCCAACACTTTAAGATGGCTGCCAGGCTGAGCAAGCGAGCGAGAGAGAGAGGGCAACCACACACACACACACACACACACACACACACACACACTCAGGCCATGGAACGTATCAGAGTGTGTGAACCCGAAAATGTTGAAAACGTGAAAAAAAAATCTGTTTGAGTTTTTGTGTGTGTGTGTGTGTGTGTGTGTGTGTGTGTGTGTGTGTGAGTTGGCAGCAGTTCCTTGGCAGCAGCGGCTGGTTGGGCGTCCAACAATGAGATGGCTAACAGGATTCTTTCTCTCTCTCTTTTCTCTTTCTCTATTTTAAACACTGTCGGAGGGCGAGAGACATAAACCACAAACAGAGAGAGAGAGATTGGCCGTCTTCATAAAATGGCGGAGCCTTGGCAACAGCGTCTTGCCGACACAAAGCCACGTCTGCATCGACTGTTACTGCGGTTCAGATCAACACACACTTACAAATGATTTTGGCCTTTTGGTATGTGTGTGTGTGTGTGTGTGTGTGTGTCGGCAGAGGGTTATGTAGACAACATAAAGGATCTTACAACAAAATAAAGTGGCGGCAGGTGAACGGTGTTAAACGGTTATTTCACATGAAGATAATTGTTACCAGAAAATACAGCCGGGCTTTTATTTTGGCGAGGTGCATCAGTGTGTGTTTGGCAGTCGTACCAAGGTTCAAGATGCCAAGACGAGGTCTTGAGCCTCGGAGCTGCAGGGAAACAAAACAAACACACACTCCTCCCCCTCTTACTCTACATTTTCAGCCTTCATTTTATTTTTTCAGATCTGTTCTGTTTCCTTGTTGTGAATTTAGATTATATATTTGATTTTAAAATATTAATTATCCAAATATTCATTTATTACTTGAATTGAAGTGATGATCAATCAGAGAGAAAGAAAACACTGTGGTTATAAGTGAAAAAAGAGTCAGTGTGTGTTTTATTCTGAAATGATGCAGCAGTGACCTCTTGTCAATCTGACTTTTGATACAAATGTCCAGGTCCTTCACCTCGCTTTTCAGTGTGTGAGTGTGTGTGTGTGTGTGTGTGTGTGTGTGTGTGTGTGTGTGTGTGTGTGTGTGTGTGTGTGTGTTTGCCTCCAATCCCCCCGCCCCGGAGGACAACCACGTGGCACATTTTGTTGTCCTGTTTGTGTGACTGGTGGCGGTGGGAAACTCTCAGCCATGTTGTCAGGAAAAAGGGGACCTCTCTCTTTATCAGTGTAAGGTCTCTCTCAGCCAATCATAGCAGAGAAAACGTCAAAACACAAAAACACACTGTTGCTGAGAGAGAGCAGGGTGATCGACCTCCAGGACCACAGAGTCTGGCTTTACCACAGAGAGAGAGAGAGAGCAGTCAAAATTGATGACAGAAGCTCCAGGCCTCACCCTTAACAACACAGAGATCAAATGTTTCTTGTATGAGGACGATCTGGTGCTGTCCAATCCTAAAGAGTGACTACAACAGCTCCTAGACCACCTTCAACAATTCTGTCAGACTTGGGCCCTGACAGTCAACTTGAAGAAGACTAAAATAATGGTGTTCCAGAAACTCCAGAGTGAGGGAAATAGACCCCAGTTCATGCTAGGCTCAACCACTGTAGAACATACAAACACATACACTTATCTTGGATTATAAATTACAGCTACAGGGAACCTCAGTGCAGCTATAAACAAGCTGAGAAAAAGCGAAAAGGGCATTTTATGCAGTCTGAAAATCTACTCAAATTAATATTCCAATTCCAATCTGGCTCAAAATTTTCAAAACAATAATCCAACCAATTGCACTATATGATAGCAAAATATGGGTTCCACTGAAAAACCAGGAATTTTCTAATTCAAGCATCAAATTGAAACCTTCCACACTGAATTTTGTAAATACATACTCAAAGTCCAGAATAAAACAACAAATAACGCTTGCTGAACTGGGCCGGTTCCCTCTTCTTATTGACGTCCAGAAAAGAGCCATCTCATTCTACAGACACCTCAAAGCTAGTGACCCCACCTCATACCACCACCAAGCCCTGCAAAACCAAGTGAAGGAAGAAGAAGAAGGAGGAGGGCCCTCAGCTAGCTGGTCCTGAGGCTGACCACCAACAACCCTCCCCTGCCTCAAAACACCCCCCAATCATTACGGCCCAACCAAATTATCACCAAACAAAATGAAAACTATATGACATATTGGGAAAACTCAACAAAAACTCAAAGCAAACTAGAATGTTATGGCATTAAATGGTGAATACACATTGACACAATATCTGACCACGATTAAAGACCTCAGACTGAGGAAGACCCTGACGATATAGAATAAGTGACCACAGGCTAGCAAAAGAGACAGGCCGATACAGACAGACCTGGCCCCAAGAGAGGACAGACAGTTCTCTCAAGGGGAGGTGAGGACAGAGATGCACTACTACTCTGCCACACATACAAAGACTTGAGAGACTCGTTATTCCCCAAATCTGCCAGAAATGCAAAGAATTTGAAAATATCCCAGACCAAGCAACATTACAACATCTGCCCTGGGAGAGAAAAGTGAATGCACCATGCTAGCAGCACACTATGTGTCAAGCTGCCAACGACTGAGGGACAGCCAGTGGTCAGGAGAGAAGAGCAGCTAACATACAGACCAGATGCTCTTTGGCTCTTTTTCTGTATTTATCCATACTCTGGATTTTTCTTTTAGACAGAATGAATATGTGTGTTTATACAGATATTGTACATATTGTATATAGAATAGAATAGAATATTTGTCCCTCAAGGGGAAATTTATCTTTTTGACAACATAGAAAATTATGAAAATAGATTAACAGAAAATAAAAAAGTTAACAGAAAGATAAATAAATAGTTTATCTAAAAAAGAAAAGGTTCAAAGTCTCCAGAAATGAGAAGGAAGGCTTGGGTGGGTGTGATGTTAACAGCTGGGACATGACAGAGTTTGCAGATAGCTGTAGCGTCAGCCGACAGCGAGTTATCGCTGTGACTTGATGATGAGAACTCCTCTGGATGTACAACGGCCAAACACTCACAGCGAGCAGCTCAATGTCCTGTGAGCAGCACCGCTCAGTAACACTGATGATCCTCGGGTTGCTTCATCTCTCCTTAATAAACATTGCGATCCCCACGTCCTTCTTGTCAGTCTCGTTACCTCTCTGTCCACTACCAAGACTCAGTGAGACACATGATGCTGCTCTGTAGGCTGGTCAATGTCATTCCCCATAGTTACAGATGGTTTGTCTTCTTTTCCCAGTGCTTAAAGGCCCATTCATGCTCTACTCAGGATACACAAATGGAGACGGACGGAGCCTTTCATCCGTCATCCGTGTGTAATTTGATCCGTTTTTGGGGAGCTTAGTGATCCGTAGCAGTACGCAGCAAACGCAGTAATACCACTGGGAACAATCAGAGCAGTGTTGTGCAGTATAGCTCAAGTGCGACCAGTGAGAGGAACAAAGAAGAAGAACAAATCTCCATCCACGTGCCACAATTTACTTAACGGCTGCACAGACCACCTCTGTCTACTGCCTGGACTCTTTTTATCTCTTTCTTAGAATGTGCGCTGTGATCTCCTTTATTGTCGCCATGTTTGTTATTGTTTGAAACTTTCTTCGGAGTTTGGAACTCGGCACTGCCCTCTAGTGGAGTGTCAACAACCATGGCAACATGAAATATGCATGGGGAGTATACAAGGTCCGACGCTAGGAACACATGTACCTACTTACATACATAAAGGGAGCATAAATGGGCCTTAACTCCTTCTCTGCATGCCCTTCTACTCCACCTTGACTCCTCCGGGATCTAGGGTCTCTTGTTGGGTCGTAATTTTGGGCAGCTCAATGCCATCAGCTGATCGCTGGAGGAAAAAATAAGGCAATGGCCCAACGGCTATCTGGTTGTCAGAGTCGAAAAGTAAAACAGGAGAAAAACAAAAAAGAAAGAAAAAAAGAGACATGAGAAAAAAGCTGTCCCAGTAAAAAAGAAAAATGGGTTGGGGTAAAAGTAAGAAAATGAGACACTGCTGTCAAACTGGATGCCATTCACGTGACGCCATAGCAACAATTTCTTTGATTAGTGTATAAATAAGAGCTGCTATAATTACCTGTTGCTATATGTATGCTTTGCCAATGTAAGATACACTTTACTATGTCAGTAAAGCCCTTTTTGATTTGATTTGAGACAGAGAGAGAAAGACAGAGACCTTTACCCTCTCTCTCGCTCTCTTGGACAGGTGACAGCAGATGAAAATGGTGAGCGAATGTAGACACGGTGTGTGTGTTTGTGTGTGTAGATGAGGCCCAGAGGAGGAGGCAGAGATGGAGGGAAAACTTGGTAAACACCACTTTTTTCTTTCTTATTGTTGACAAAATAAAAGCATGAGTGGCAGCTGCTTTTGTCTTTAAGTTGAGGCTTTTATTTTGGAGTCTGAGAGAGAGCGAGAGAGCTTTTCAAAATAAAAGCATGGGAAAGTTTTAACTTCTCTGAACAAAGCGATTTATTCTGAGTTTTATTCTAAATCTTTGCTGGAAATGGAGGTTAGAAAATAAAATAGATGCTTTTATTTTGAATCACTGTTACAGTCTTTATTTTGAAGCCTGAGGTGTTTACTTATTTCTCAGTGTTTAAAAAAGCCTTTTATTTTGCCGTCTGTTTGTAGACACCCCCTCTCCTGATGGGGGGTGGATGCAGACGGGCCGGTCTGCTCCCACGCCTCATTAGCATATTTAATTAACTTGGGGGGGTGTAAGGAGGTGGAGATGGTGGGGGGGCAGTGTGTGAAAGTGCCCTCCAACACACACACACACCTGCCCCCCTCTCAACCCCTGGTTTCCATGGTTTCAGCCTGATGCTCTTTGTTTTAAGCTGCTGAAGCGAAGAGACAGTGAACAGCCTGAGAAACACTGAGGGTGGGGGGTGTGGGGGCAGAGGGCAAGGGGGATCGTTAACCCTTTAAACGTCTTATTCTTTACTCTTTTATTTTGAAGTTGCTTTTTTTTTACTACTTCCTGTGTGCTCACCTGGACCCTCCCTGCCATGCCTTACCTGTGGCCCCTCCCCCCATGATGCTGATGTTCCAGATGTTTCTGACAGAGTCACAAACTTCTCGTCGTCTCATAATTAAATTCCTTGATGATTATAAAAGTTTCTCTCGGCCGGACGTTCTAATAAAATGCTCTGACTTGCCTCCATCCATCTCAGTCCTGCCCTGAGTCATGGCCCCCGGCGGCCGGCTCCAGGGGGATGATGGGTAATATTTCTTCCACTCTCCCTCCCCCCCTTCACCTACCCCCTATTTTATCTGCAGCGCAGCCGATCGATGCTCCTGAAGCCGCTAAATCATTTGCAAGGAGCGAGAGCTGCATCGGAGGAGAGTGGAGCATGCTGGGAAAAAAAAACAGAGGCCACCGCAAAGAGAGAGGGGGAGAGAGGGAGGGAGTGGGAGAAGCAGCATTTAATCTGATGGAAAATGTTTGAAACACACCTGAGTCACAGGTGTGTGTGTTTGTGTGTGTGTGTGTGTGTGTGTGTGTGTGTGTGTGTGTGTGTGTGTGTGTGTGTGTGTGTGTGTGTGTGAACCTGGCGGCTCAGTGTTATCATCAAACGATTGTGATCAGGATGAGAAATATTTTATTGATCTGTGGACATTGGTTTGTTATAGCTGCTGCGGTCAGAACAGGAATATCAAAATGTCCGATGTAGAATAATAAAGATGATGTATAAATGTAGTCTGAGTGGGACTGCTGATTATCCACCATCATCTGCTGATGTCAAAGGTGACATTTGTGATGTCATCATCATTATCCTGGTGCTGAACAGAAGCAACAAATATGTGACATGTCAGTGTGTATTTGAAAACTTAAAAAAAAACTTTGTTCAAAGTTTCAAATGCCACAGTTTTTGTTTGAATAAACAGTTTGAGACCACACACAAACACACAGTAACAATCAGACTTTTCGAAAATATTTAAATGATTTTTTTTCTGCACGTTCTTTCTTGATATAGATCTTAATATTCTTGATGTGTCATATATGTATATATACATACACACACACACACACACACACACACACACACACACACACATATATATATATATATATATACATTAACACAATGTAATAGGAATACACACACACGTGTGTATGTTGTATGTTTATGTATGACAATGTGTGTGTTGCAGTTGTTGTGTGTCTGACACAGTTTGTTTTTGTTTTACTCTCCAGAAGTCAGCCAATCAGAGAGTCCGAACCAGGCCAGCGAATCAGATATAAAGGAACAGCCAGAGAACGGTGAGAACACACACACACACACACACACACACACACACACACGTGCAGGGTGTCTGGATCTGGGAAGTGTGTGTGTGTGTGTGTGTGTGTGTGTGTGTGTGTGTGTGTGTGTGTGTGTGTGTGTGTGTGTGTGTGTGTGTGTGTGTGTGTGTGTGTGTTTGTGTGAGAGCGAGAGAGAGAGAGACAGAGTGTATATGACAGATTGTGCAGTGTGTGTTGATGGATGTCAGACTGAGCAGAGCAGCAACATGTGAGAGGAAATCCTCTCTGGGTATCTGTGTGTGTATCTGTTTCTCTGTGTGTGTGTGTGTGTGTGTGTGTGTGTGTGTGTGTGTGTGTGTGTGTGTGTGTTAGACCTTGACCCTGAGTTCAGCTACGTGCTGTTTGACTCACACACACACACACACACACACAGCTGGTAGTAATTATCTGTGTTGGGAAACAGCAGCTTTTAGACTTTCTGCTGTTCTTACTGCATCTGTCTGAGCCAACAACAGTGACATCATCAGTCCAGGTAGTGATGTAATAATGATGTCATGTCTCCCTCAGGTCACCTGGGTTTCCAGGACAGCTTCGTCACACCTGGAGTGTTCACGGTGGCTGAGTTGGTACGAGTTTCACAGAGTAAGTTCACTCTCTCTCCTTCGACTGACACTAACCCGACCAGAGCAGCAGCGCCTCCTGGTGTCTGGTTGCCATAATGGTCCTAAGCTCTGCCCCCTCTATGTTAGCACATAGTCCAAACTAAGGGCTTGATTTACTATAGGTTTGCATGTGCAAACTTGATTGCGCGCGCATGTTGAACATGATTTACTAACCGGACGCAATGAGGATTATGTCTCTTAAACGGGAAAATAGCACACGTAATCCATTTAGCATGTTTGCCTTGAATATGCAAATATGGGCGTGTCTGCCAGAACGCGCAAAATATTGGGAGGAGTAGATGCAAATAGATTAAGATAGCGCACGCAATGTGATTTACCAAACCTGACACCTGTGTTCCCCAATTATGTGCCTTTATTTAGCACGGTTGAAAGACTTGTCTTAAATGACACAGCTTTAGCCCAAATGACTGCGGATATTGTAGCAAGGAGGAGGTATATAAAGAACGAAAGGCACGCCAATGTTGTTACATTTTTAAGTCTTTCATTGTCATTGAAGATCAATGGAAATTTGTAGTCTATGGTCGGATTCCTGTCGTAGTATGTCAATGTCACTGTCTGCACATCTGTCAGCAGGTGTGCACCTCACAGACACTTTACACACTTCATTTTATAAGGACATACTAGATGTGGATTTAGTAAACGGTGACATGTTGGATACCATTACTTGCCCTCACCCTTTATAATAATTATTGAATTACTAGTTAACATCATAAATCTCTCTGCGGGTGTTCAGGCCGGTACAGCAACTGGCCTCTGTGGGTGTGTAGGCCACATCAGTGATATCAAATATTATATTAACATGTTATGTTAGGGGCCCATCATATCCCTCCAGTATATATCACAGCGCTGCTGGTCAACAGTACAGAGGAATGTGCCATAAATGCAATGGGCAGCGCTGTCATATCGCTCAATCTACCCACTCATCCCCACCCAAGCACTTCTCAGTACTAATTTATTTTTTCCACTTACATACGAGTTTGTGACTCGAAACAATGTAATTGCATACAGCACCGTCGTAGGTGCTGACAATTCCCAAGAGCAGCGGTGTTACAGTTCACCAGAGCCAGCTTGAACAACCATCCGTAGTAACATGACGGGAAACGTGTGTGAATGTGTGTGTACTTGCTTGCAGGCTAGAGAGAGACCGGGTACAGCTGCGGGATGGGCTGACTGACAAAGATTAGAGATGGTGAAATAATGTTTATTATTATTATTATTATTTATATTTTTTAATGGTGAGACTGTGGCGGGCCGCCACGGTCTCAGTAATTAATGGGAAACTCTGATGGAATAAATAAGATAAACAACTTTTTGGCTACCCCGGGCTGATCTTAAATTACCCCGGACTAAAGCCGCAGTAAAAGTTGGCTGGCGATGCCACTGCGGCTGTTATTTGCAGCTTTACGGTAGCAACACACGCAAAAACCTCATTTAAATAGGGCGGTCTCCACCACGTTTGCACCTGTTATCAATTGCACGAGTAATCCTAGTTGATCACCCACAACACACAAACCAATCTGTTACCACATGCAAACAATTTAGCGGCCCTTATCTAGGATCTTAGTAAATCAGGCCATAAGTGTGCATTCACAACGAAAGGTCTCATTCCTGAACCAAGCTGAACCAATGCCATAAAATGCCCAGAACAGTCCAGAAGTCATGTGATGGAAAAACTTTTATGGGATTGGTCAATCCAGTCAGCAGGAAAAAGCTGGCAAAAGAAGAAATTCCTCCCAAGCAAAGTTATCATCATGGAGTACTGCCAGATTCTGATGATTGTAACCTTGCTCTGGCGCACATTTCTACAGAGCACTTAAAGTCTTGTGAAATGATGTTTTATCTTAGCTACGCTACACGATGCTAACTAAGAGGAGATCTCACAAAGCCTTCTTGCGAGTTAATATTGCGTAGGCTAGCGTGGCCAAGATAAAAAATTAAGATAAAAAATTTACAGGACTTTTAAGGATCCATACATACCGTAAAGCTGCATATAATAGCCGAGTGGCAAATAGATGTGTTTACTTAGGTGATAAACGCTGGTCTCAGATAAAGGCTGGGTCTGATTTTCTCCTTGTTGAATTTGGCTCATTCTAACTTCCCTGCACCCAGACCGTAACCTAAAAGCTATGTTCTATGCTTCTTTTCACACACAGAAAACGTTTGCATCTAACGGTAGAATGTAGGGTTAGCCTACAAGTTTCCATTGATAAATTATAATGAACTTAAAAATGTAATGATACAGGGTGTGCCGCGGACGGACTGGGAATCTGGACGGACTGGCATCTGCCCAAATTCTTCTGCAGCTTTACAGTATTAGCAGACATTAGCTGACTGTGCACGTGAGAGGTCATACCTGTTAAGCTTTTAGGCGACTTATCAAGGTCGATGTGAACATCAGATAAATGTTTCTGTAATGTTTGTTCAGTATTCATGGTTCTCATGAGTTTTGTTTCAATCAGTTATTGATGAGGTGATAATTAATAGCTGATACTGATGGCTTTGATAGAGTGGCTCAACCTCTTGATCACTGTTGCACAGATTCTCAGATAACGTGACATTAAGATGACGACACTCATCTTTATATTTTATTTTATACAGTCTCTATTTTTACATACAGTTTTCATTTTTTTAAACCGTCTCCAACTTTATATAGAGTCTTTTTACATAGTTTCCATCTTTAAATACAGTTTCTATGTTTATATAAAGTTGTCATATTTATTACAGTCAAGCAGAACATTTGTAATGTTTCTCAGTGATGGACACTGTGTCACCACCTGTTGGCCTGGTATGTTATTGTTGAGCAGCTGTACAACAGTTTGCAGCTTTTATGACCTTTGTTTGGTAAAACAGTAATGTCTTCATAAATCCAACAGTCTTATTTACGCAATTAAAATATTTCTAACATTGTCTGTCAGCTGTAACATCATCAGTTGCAGCCAATCAGCTGCCTCTCTACCCCCAAAGTTGTTTATCAATAAGGAAGACAGGGAGGGGAGAGAGGGATGAGATGAAGATGTGATAGAGAGAACAGGACAGGGAGAGGGAAGAGAGAAGGAGAGAGAGGGAAGAGAGAGGGACAAACAGGGACGAACATGACCTTTAAAAACTGCAGACACACAGGAGAGAGAGAGAGAGAGAGAAAGAGAGAGAGTGACAGAGCGCAGTGGGATCTATATGAGTCTGTCGATCGCCCACCGCTAACAATAGCTGATGTAAAGTGCCTGTCAGCACACACACAAACACACACACACAAACTGATCAAAGAGTCATTGATCATACACACACTCCGGACTGCCATAATACGTGTGTGTATGTGTGTGTGATGCGGGTGTCACACACTGTAGAAATTTTTATCTCAGATTAAAACAGTGTGTATCATGTTAGTGAATTATAACAGTGATGTATCACTGTGTTTGTATGTTTCACTGCAGCAGATTAACACAGAACATCTGACTCTTCCTCCTCCTCTTCATCATCACACTCTGAACTTGTAACAGATTCTGTAACAAATATAATAATAATAATAATAATAATAATAAATTGTTTACTTCCTATTTGACTTGACAGAATAAAAGAGTTTTTTTTAGTTTTGAAAATATGTAAGAATGTTACAGTGGCAGAGCTGCTGCGACACACACACACACACACACACACTGTATTCACAGATGCACACTCCCTTCTTTATTCTATACATTCTGTGTGTGTGCGTGTGCATTGTGTTGGTCAGCAGATTTGCAGCGATGCGGCTCTGGAAGAATCACTTATAGATTGGAGTGCAGGAGTCTGAGTGTGTGTGTGTGTGAATGTGTGAGTGTGTGTGTTTCACATACATGTGTAGAAGTTTCTGAACAGACAGAACCCAGAACTGTAATCTGCGATTGATCCAGGACTTGGTCATGGATTTGGTCCAGGACATGATCCGGGACCTGTCAGGACAGGTGACATTTAAGTGACCTGATGGTGGCACTGGAGGAAGAATCCAGGAGTTTTTACATTTAATCCTGAGAGTGAGACACTGACCGCATCAGCTACACCTGCTCTGATCACACACTCGCGTGTGTGTTTGTAATAGAGAATGATCTTATTGAAGTGAATGGACAGACACACACACACACACACACACACTCAGGGGTCTGCAGGGGTGACTGAAGCCTATAGCTTACCAGAAGATGAGAAGTGGTAGAGAGTGTAGGGAGGATGGGGGGTGCATTGAACAGAACACACACACACACACACAGCAGGTGACCTTGGCGTTGTGCAGCCATTACACAATTCACTGGCAGGCCAATCGAATCTCTCTCTGTCGATCAATATCCTATTAAAGCAGCACACAAAGAGGGGGTGGGGTGGGAAGGGGAGAGGGGGGGTCAGAGAGACACAGGGAGGTAGAGAGAGAGCAGAGGTTAGTGTATCAAATGTGATTGATCAGTTCAGTTTATTTGTACAGATTCAGACTCGTTGTCTGTCACAACCATCATCCGTCTGTTCTGAAGCATCTGATTATATCAGATTGTACATTGAAATCATTAGAACCATGAAGACTGAACAAACATCAGTGTGATAAGAACAACCGACCATGAAGAAGAAACATTTATCTGATGTGAACGTTGATGTTTTAGTCGGGACCAGCGGCTGACATTGAGGGGGCGGGGCTTAGGACATGTACTACAGCCAGACACCAGGGGGCAGTGCAGGTCACATCCACCACCTTTATAAACAGTTTGTGTCTGAACCACTTAAAAGTTTAATTTACACATATAACAAGCTGCTTCTCTCTCGCTCTGTCTCACACACACACACACTCACAGATAAGAAGGCAGTTGACCCAGTTGGCACCCTCCCGTACTTTCATCTTGAGGCATTCCCACCTAGTGAGCTCTCTCTCTTCCATACGCACACACACACACACACACACACACACACACACACACACACACAGACAGACACAGTGAAAGTGATGGCAGCGTTGAGAAGAAGAATAAAGCTGGAGACCAGGGTTGGTCCCCATCCATCGCTCCTTCCCCCTGCCCTCCGTCGCTCCTGGCACACACACACACACACACACACACACACCTGGTGATGTGCCAGGACCACATGGAACCACAGCACACATTGTGAGATGTGTGTGAGTGTGATGAGGCTCAGAATCAGATCTTTATATAAATGGTGTTAACCCTCAGACTGACCGACATTATGTCATGTGACTGATCATGTGATTGTTCAAGATGTGATGTCACGTCGCTGTCAGCTTCTTCTGAACGTGCATATTTATCTTCTGCTTTATTTCTGTTTGATGTCTACAGATCAAGTAAAACCTCAGATACAATCATTTACATTTTATATGAAAATATTTTCATGTCACATCTATCATCGTGTTTGTTGTTGTCACATGAAGAAACTAAAGTGTTTGACTTTTGATTTTTATCTTCTCTACTGACACCCTCTGTGTCAATACAGAAGATAAAAGAGCTGAAAACACGGAGTACCCTGATAGCTCAGTGATTAGCGCACACCATGTTGGCACATAAGCCGTACAGTGATTGGCGGTTTGAATCCTGCCTGTTACAGTCATTTGCTGCATGTCATTCCCCCACTCTTCTCCGCACTTTCCTACCTTCACTAACCTGTCAATAAGGGCAAAATGGCCCAAAAATATCTTACAAAAAAAGAGCTGAAAAAACTATTTTAGTCTTAGACTCAGATGAGCAGCATTTCAGCTGACATCCACAGTCACCTGTCAGGATGTGTAGTTGACCTGGTTCCGGTCTCAGTGTTCAGTCTCTGCTAAACAGCTTATTTTTGCTAACAACTAGCCTGCTAACAGCTTGCTCGTTAACTGCTAGCCTGCTAATTGCTAACAGTTAGCTTGCTAACAAATAGCCCAATAATCGCTAACAGCTAACCTGTTAACTGCAGCTACAGACTGGAGTCCTGGTTCTGTTGCCACCTGCAGAGATGTGGCTAGCTGGTCAGCAGCTAGTTAACAGCGGCTGACCTTTCGAAGTGAAAGCAGCTGATAAATAAATAACAGCTCTGACTTTTCATCAACTCAAGACACAGTCTGATTGATGGATCACTTACAACTTCCTGTCGGGACTTTCAGAATAAAATCAGTGAGTGATACACAAAAGACAGAGACAGGAGGAGGAGACAGTGTGTAACCTGCTGTGGAGCAGAAACCCCTGATGTAGCTATATACAGTGAGACCTTGGAAAGGTGTGTGACCACAGAGTGTGTGTGTGTCTTTGTGTGTGTGTGTGTGTGTGTGTGTGTGTGTGGACAGTCGTATCTCTGCAGGGCAGAGAGAGAGTGATAGATAGATGGAGCGAGTTCATGGTGCTGAGCTCAGCACAAAACTACCCACCAGGTCCTGACAGCCTCCTCCTCCCCCTCTCCCTCCTCTTCCTCCTCCTCCTCCTTTCATCCCATCACACCATCATGCTCTCTGTCAATAAAGCGATGAGGAGGAGGTGGGGGAGCTGGAGGCGCAGGGCCAGACGGATGTCCGGGTCTGAAGCTGATTGCTGCTTTTGTTCAGCAGGTTTTTAGACCTGAAGCATCTGACAACAAAGAGCCGCTCTCTCTTCCTGTCTCACTACGTGTCTATGTCTCTCAACCCTTGATCGCCCACTCACACACTAACAGCAAACGCACAGAGGACGTGAACACACACACATATATTAGATTGGTATAACATGATGGGGGATCAGGACCAGAACCAGAACCAAAACACACCTCACAAATCTCATGTATCATAGCATGTTGTGCTCACACTTCTCTCTCTCTCTTTGTGTCAGCTCCAATTGCCGCAGGCACTGGACCGAACTTTTCCCTCGCCGACCTCGACAGCTCCTCCTACTACAGCATGAGCCCAGGAGCCATGAGGAGGCCACTGCCCAGCACCTCCTCCTCCAGGTACACACACACACACCTCCTTCTCCAGGTACACACACACACACACACACACCTCCTCCCCAAGGTACACACACACACACACCTCCTTCTCCAGGTACACACACACACACACCTCCTCCAGGTACACACACACACACACACACACACCTCCTCCCCAAGGTACACACACACACTGTCTGGTTTCCATAACTTCAAAGAACATCTAATTGACTTTCATTCATTCATTTCCTGGAGACTTTCCCAGAGATCCCTTTTGTTGCTACTACTTGCCTAACCTTAACCAACCCTTTATTAATGTCTTCGCCTTTAAATGTATTTTTATGGGGACCTGCTTTTTGTCCCCATAATGAAGACAAGTCCCCATGTATATGGGACCCTCGTGTATGAACAGATTTTAGTCCCCACAATGTATGAATACCTAGACCACACACACACACACACACACACACACACACACACACAGACCTGGACATCCTTTTATTTTTTATTTGAAATTTTTTTCTTTCCTTCCAGTGGGGGGAAAATATAAGATAGTCATATGTTATATGATGCTATATGATGTTATAAAACACAATTTAAACAGTGTTTTTGTGCAGAAGAAGCTGTGTGGCTACATCCTGGTTTCAATCACCACTGTTACAAAACTCAACAGTCTGTGGCAGCAATGTTTCTGATGATGGGTTTTAATCTGAAATGATGACAGGAAGTGTAACACACAAGCTTGCAGGCTTTGCCCTGACCTCCTCTATTAAATCGATACGGTCACAGAGTCGTCTGTCTGCTGAGATACCTGCCCTGCAGTGTGTGCGTGCACATGCACGCATACACACACACACACACACACTGATCCACTGAGTTTGTGTGTGTCTTCTGTCTTTTACACTCCCTCACTCTGACTCTACACACACCTCTCCAGAGACCTCCTACACACACACACACAGCTGCGGGGCAGTGAAGCAGATCCATATGGAAATCTTTAAGTCTTTACTAATGTCAAAGACTCTTCATTCATACATCTCAGTGTACAGGCGGGTCACACACACACAGAAATACACAGACACATACACAGAAACAAATACATGAACTCCAATATCCTGTTAAATGAACACATCTGGTGAATGAGAGGAACTTTGACATTGTGTTTCTGTGTGTGTGTGTGTGTGTGTGTGTGTGTTTGCATGTATGCAGCTCTGCTAAGAGGATAAAGTGTATGGAGGAGGACGTGGACAGTCCAGGGGAGGAGTCTTACTACCCTGGTCAGGGTCGGTCACCGGGCAGCGGCAGCCAGGCAAGCAGCTGGCACGACGTTGAGCCAGGTACTACACCTTAAACTCTGTCCCCTCACCTCATAACCCCGCCCACCTGCACACCTAACACTCCTCCCTGCTTCTCCCCCTCCCTCTCCCGCCACCATACACACACCTCATACACATCCCAACGTTAACCTGCTGCTCTGAGCAAGCCACGCTGCTCTGTGTGTGTGTGTGTGTGTGTGCGTGCGTGCATGCATACACGCACGTGCGTACGCATGTGTGTGTGTTTCTGGATCAAACTCAGCGGGTCCTGCATGTTGACTGGTGTGACGTGTGACTTGTCTTCACTCTGTCACATGATGACAGACTTTATTTTAAATGCTTTTATTGTGAAAAACCTGCAAGAAGTGTTGAGTTTAATTGGTAAACAGTATGATCGGACTGATAGAGTCACAGGGGTGGAGCTCATTGTTAAGCCCCGCCCCCTACAAAATGGTTGACCGGCTGTTATTTAAAAAGAGCTCCTTTCATCTGATGTAAAATAAATCACATCACTTGGTAATGTAATCTCCAGGCAGGGAGGAACTGTACACATCACACACAGAAATGGGTGGGGCCTGTTACTATGTCTCCGATCTGACACAGCTGTCGCCATTTTGACTTTGCACTGGGAAGGGTGTGAGGGGGAGTGGGGGCGAGGCCACAACATAATGTCAGATGGATTAACAGCTGCTGAGAAGTGCGATGTCATCATGATGTCGTCACATACAGACAGACAGAGATGAAACACCACTTTCACATGACCAGTGGTCACATGATGACACTTCTACAGATGATTGTTATCACTGATGTGGTGGTTGAACGTGAAAGACATGGCCATCACTGCCACCATGCAGGTCACATGTCTGATCTGAGTCACAGTAACACACACACACATACACACACACCCTCCCTCTCTCCGTCAGTTTGTTCATGCTTCTTTTCTTTTCTCCTTCTTTCCGTGTCTTTCCTCGGTGGAAAGCTGGATATAAGCTGCGTGGCTCTCTAGCTAGCTCGTTCATCTCCCGACAAGGTAAACACTGTCAACACGCCTCCTCACTTAATGTCTACGTGTCTGTGAAACCGCCACCTCCTCCCACCTCCTTCTCCTCCTTCTCCTCCTCCTCCTGACGGGTAGATGATACCTGGATGGTTCTGTCGTTTGGTGTCGTGACGTGTCTCGTCCTGTCTCTTTTCCTTTTCTCCTCTCCTTTCTCTGAGTTTCTCTCTTGTCACCTGTGGGTGCAGCACCATCACCCCCTCCCCTTGCAGCATGTTGATGACATCATCATGGCTGTTTCTTTGGTTGATGTTTGCAAAGAAAGAAAGGAAACACTGCATGATGCTGTGTGTGTGTGTGTGTGTGTGTGTCTGTGTGTCTGTGTGTGTGTTGATGGATGGATGGATGGATGGATGAATGGATGGATAGACAGACAGACAGACAGACAGATAGATAGATGTGTGAACAGGGTGAGGAAAGAGAAGTGCTGAGCAGACGCCTCGATTCCACCTGACAAATCCTCTTCAACTGTTAATCACTCACACACACACACAGCCTTCCTCCTCCTCCCTGTTGCTTCAGGTCAGAGTCCAAATCATCTTTAGTTTATCAGAGGCAATCTAGCAGAACAAATTTCTGTTTTCTTCCGTCAGCAGACAGCATTTAACCATTACAGCAACTTGGTGCATTTTATTTTGATATATATATATATATATATATATATATATATATATATATATATATATATATATATATATATAGAGAGAGAGAGAGAGAGAGAGAGAGAGATAGATAGATAGATACACAACATATTTACATTTGTATTTATTTTGTTATTGTATTAATTTGATTTTTATAAAATTTGATTATTAGAATGATATTGATTATTAGAACGATATCATGCCTCACCTCTCATGTCCTCGATACATCGTGTTTTTTTGTGGCTAGTATATTAAATTGATATCGCAGGATTCTGCAGCCTACAGGTTTTTTTTTTTTTTTTTTAGATTTTAACTATTTTAATTATATAAAAAATAAACAACAAGGGAAGCCTTTACAAGAGTGTGGGCGGCGTTTGTAAAGGCTTAAAAAACACAATAAATATATGGTTACTACTTCGCAGATTTTTACCTCTCGCTTCTGGAACCTAACCCCGTGAAAGACGAGGGTCCACTGGACTAGAATTTATTTTATCTAATTTGTACAATGAGTAGTTTGATTTTATATTTAATATAAATACTTCATATTTAATTCCCAGTTTCTTCAATAAAATAAAAATACAATTAATGATTTCTTATTATAATTCATTCAGTAGATGTGACAAATATTAGATGGTGAGGTTATAATATTTATCATTAATATTTAATTTAATATTTGAAATATCTAAAATAATATTTTATTGTTTTCAATCATAAATTACTTTCAGTTATTTTATTTGTTTGTTAGTTTGATGTGTTTTATAAACAATGCAGCCTCCCAACTGTAGGTCCCTCCCTCCCTGACTTTGCTTCCCTCCCACTGGACCAATATAAAGCTGTTAACGTTCAGAAACGTCTCAGTGCCATGACCCACTCCTCCACCTCATCATCATCATGGTTCTTGGCAGGAATGGCGTTGCCCGCCGGCACTCTGAAGAAGTCAGAGAAGTCTGGTTTCTGCGGCGCCGTGCCTCCGCCGCCGAGTGCCACCGCCTCCTCTTCTTCTTCCTCCTCCTCCCCCCGAACGGCTTTCACACACCATCACCGGCCGGTCATTACTGGTCCTCGAGGTGAGGCCCCACAGCCACTCACCCCCCTAACAAACACCTCACCCCTCCACACATATTTCCTCACCCCTTCCCTGTTAGTAGCTGTGGATTTTGTCAGGAGGAGGCAGATCAGGAGGACGCCCCTGTGGGGACACACACCTGCAGGCTTCAGCTGTGTGTGTGTGTGTATGTGTGTGTGTGTGTGTGTGGTGTGTGTGTTAGAATATCCTCTTCACCCCACCTCCAACTCTCAGGCCACTCCCACTTCTTTCCTTTTCTTCAAACTGTTTTTATCTTCATCAGCAGACCAGACTGTACATAAAGATGGAGACTTATTCATAGGTAGAGACTGTATAGAAACATAGAGACTGTATGTAAAGGTAGAGACTATATATTAAAATAGAGACTGTATATAAAGGTAGAGACTATATATTAAAATAGAGACTGTATATAAAGACTGAGACTGTATATAAAAATAGACCAGAACCAGATGACCCTGTTACTAGATACAATACTTGATTCCAGGTAAAAACCAAGTCCTGGATCTTCTGAGAAAGTAGGAAGTAGAGTAGGTCTTGGATCCACAGACAGAGGGTGTACTTCCTGTTCACTTCCTGTCTCTGTAAGACAAAACTCCACATTAGCAACGCTGTGATCTGGATCTGGATCTGGATCTGCTGCAGATCATCACACAGATTTGGTTTGGTTTCTTTTTTTTTCTATTTTTTTTTTTTTGTCTTAATTTTTTTCTCACCTCCTCCTATTTCTCATCTTCATTTTCCTCTTCTTCCTCCTCTTCCTCCTGTGGTATAAATGAAGGAGTTCTGCTGCTCTTAATTCTTCTCCTCCTTCTCATAGTTTATCAACCCACCTCTTGATGGTAAATATTTTCTTCATGGAGAAGCTGGCAGGAGCGAGACGGAGGGGGGTGGAGGGGTGGGGGTGGAGTGTCGTCTGAGGCAGTGAAGCGAGGCAATTTGCAAAGTGGAACTAATCCCAGCCCTTTCTTCTGTGTTCGACATGCAGGCCACTGGTCCTCTATACCACACACACTCTCTCTCGTTCACACACACACATACACACACGCACAGGAAGCCTGAGATGTTTTGCAGGACCCTCGTCCATCAGTTTTTCCTGCAGACAGCAGATCGATCTCACAGCGTTTCATGTCTGTTGCTCATAAATCAGCTGCTGTCGGTCAGTGAATGCCTGCACCGCTAGGAGGCAATGCCACGATGGGACAGGACGCACCTGTACTTAACCTGCATCTGAACTCCACATTCACATGCTGCTGAAGATATCATCCTTCAATTACTGTGTCTCAGACCTCACACTGGCCGTATAGCAACATGCAGTGACACATATCCTGATGGTGGCGCTAAAGCACGCTGAAGAACGCTGAAGAACATTTCTCATCATCAACAGGTGCCATCTTGGCTATGTAGAGGACCACTGATGTGTTTTCAAACATGTCATTGTCTGCAGTTATGACGAAGTAAATTCCATGAGTCACATTACTCAAAACACGCAAGGAAGGTCAACACCATTATCGAAGCAGGTGGCAGAAATGTTTGTACACGACCGTGGGCACGTGGTGCTAGTGTCAACCAATTAGTCAGCGTAGAACCAGGACTGTTAGCCGAGCTTAGCATAGAGACTGTAAGCAGGGAAAACTGCCTTTGACTGAGAAGCTTTGTGAAAAGTAAGAAGCTGTGTCACTGAAGCTGAATGTGAATGGACACACGCACACATGCTGATACACACTGTTTCGCACAAAGTGAACTACGTTTTAGTTATGTGCAGGATCAGTACCAAGATCAGGTTCAGGATCTGGATCAGGACCAGCCATTTTCTCTGTGATGTATGTCGGCGTCCTCACAGCTGTAGAAAGACACACCTGTGAGAGTGTGTGTGTATTGTGTAGAGAGAGCCATCCATCCAATGATTACTGTAAACACACACACACACACATACACACACACACACTGAGGGTCAGTGTGTATTGTCAGAGTGATAAATCACAGCAGACTTTAAGTGAATTAGTGCAGCAGCTTTAACTCACCCCACCCCCACCCCACACCCTCCAACCTCTCTCTCCTCCTGTCTCTATCATTTCTAATGTCTCTCTCTCTTTCTGCCTCCCTCTCCCTCTCTGCTCCATACATCACAGTCCTTAACGAGGCCTTCGCTGCTAACGAGCAATCAGAGGGTATCTGACCAATTAGAGCCTTAAAAAGATCAGAGAGGAGGGAAGGAAAGGAAAGGAGGAGAGGAGTCAGGAGGAGGTGCTGAGATACTGACCTCCTCTCTCTGAGTTTGATTGACAGCTGCAGTGCATCATGATCTGTAGTTGTGTCATTTGCTCTGTCATGTGTCTGTCATCACGTGCTGCATGTTCAGTCACGCCCCCTTTAACCACCTCCTCCTTGCTCTTCCAATTCCTCTCTCCTCCTCCTTCTTCTCTTAATCATATTCTCTCTGTTTCTCCCCCTTCCCCTTCTGTAGCCAGCCCCCACGCACCCCCTTCCAGCCTCCACTTCTCCTCTTCCCCCATCCTGCAGCAGCCCGCCTCCTACTTCTCCCACCCCGCCATCAGGTACCACCCACAGGAGACGCTCAAGGAGTTCGTCCAACTCGTCTGTCCTGACTCCGCCCAGCAGGCCGGACAGGTGGGCTTCCTCAACGTAAGCACCCACACACACTCTGACACACACTGACACACACAGACTCACACACACACACATACACGCGCGTGCACACACACACACACACACACACACACACACACACACACACACACACACACACATACAGTGTTTCTCCTGCAAACAGACACTGATACTTTGCAGAGGCTGGAAAACCCAGTGTCAGTGTCAGTGTGTGTGTGTGTGTGTGTGTGTGTGTGTGTGTGTGTGTCTGTCTGCAGTGAGATAGTTGATATATCTGTGTCTAGACACTGAATCAATACACCCTCCACCATCCCAACCACACACACACACACACACACACAGTTTTTTGCATATGTAGTAAAAGGTGGACATGTGAAGCTGCTGAAATATAACATCACGTTCTGATATGTGTATCAGATGTGTAAATATCAGACATGTATGTAGACGTGTAAGTGTCTCTGGCTCTGACACTCAGTTTGACACATTTTACAACCCGTTTTGTTTCAAAAATCACACCAGTGAAGAAACAATAATGAATTTGTTTGTTTATCACTGAAACTACCATCACTGTCTACAACCAATCACATACAGGACAGTGTCAGTATGTGTGTGTCAGGGTGAGAAACCAGGTCCTGGTGCTGATCCTGGTCCAGTTGTAGAGTTCTGGTCCACATTTTATCCTGCATCTCTCAGTCATGTTTCATCACCAGCCAATTCACACGGCCACTACACAATTTTCACATTTAAGTTGAGTAAATTTGAACCCAGGCTCTATTTCACCACGCATACAAGTCTATATGAGTGTTCCAGACCAGCAGATTTGTCATTTTTCCTGAAAAACAGACCAATGTGTCTATGAAGAGCAAGAAAAATGACAAATCTGCTGATTTGGAATGCCCTTCATTGCCAGTTTGTTAATGTTTGATGTTTGTTAAGTTTTATAAAACAGTCTTTTTAATAAACTCTTGGTACAGTTACTAAGTTATCGGTAGTTCGGTTTAGGGGTGTAAGGACCATATTCATGCTACTGCTAGAGTGAAGTACTATTTTCAGCTTTATTAGTGGTCAAAATATAGCGATTTAGATACATTTGGCTCTCCGCCCCACTTACTTTCATTGTTAGCTATTTGGCTGTGAAAATAAAAGATGGTCAAACTTGGTATTACTTCAACCAGCATAAAAATATTATGGGGTGTTGACATATTCATGGTAAAATAGACCCTAGGTTCACATTTCTCCAGCCTCTCCTTTGTGGCAGGGCTTTTACTATGAAAAGCAACAGGAAACAGAGAATAAAAACCTTCCTGCTGCTGCTATTTTCTCTGAATCCACAATCAAGACCAGGTTCCTGAACTGGTTCCAGGTAAGGTCCAGTTTAACCTCCCACCTTCTCCATTTCTCCCTGACAACCACAGGAGGTGATGAAGATGATGTGAACATGTCTGTTGTGTTTGTAAAAAGTGTGTGTAGGATACAATGGTAAAAAAAAGTGTGAACACACTCACAGTGATACACAAGTGTAAGTGTGTGTGTGTGTGTGTGTGTGTGTGTGTGTGTGTGTGTGAGAACAGACAGAAGGAGGAGGTGAAGCGAGGTGCTGTGGTATTATACTTATAGATTAGCAGGATAAAATGCGGCAGCAGCAGAATTCTTTATGACCAGAGAGAAAACTGCACACACACACACACACACACACACTGAGGAGCAGTGAGTTGTTACAGGTTACAGGTCGACCTGTTGATGTTTCTCTACACAGATGTTCTTCCTATATAAATCAGTATTTAACCCTGCCCCCCTATCCTCAGCCTAATGGTAGCTCCCAGGGGAAGGTCCACAATCCCTTCCTGCCAACGCCCATGCTGCCCCCCCCTCCACCTCCTCCGATGGCCCGGCCCGTCCCACTGCCCGTCGACGCTAAGCCACCCTCCACCTCCTCTACTGAGGGCGGAGGCAACTCACCCACCTCACCCAGTGAGTGCACACATTATTATTATTATTAGTAGTAGTATTATAACAATTTAATTATCCGAGGAGATGCTCCCTATTCCTCTTATTATTTTTATTATACATATTATATACTGTTGTTTCATAAAATCACCTTCTGTGAAACTGTGTGTTGCAGCTTACTCCACCCCCACTACGTCTCCGGCCCAGCGGTTCGTCAGCGTTGGACCCAGAGACCCCGGCTTTAACATCCCTCAGCAACCACAGGTAACACACACATACACACATTTGTCCAGATGTGGTGTAGACTCTTTCTAGGTGTGATCTGGATCAGGTCCCAGTGGACTACTCTCTGGTCTTGGGTCTGGTTTTCCTGAGGCTGGTCCCTCAGACCAGTTCTGGCTCCATCCAGAGTGATACCATAGTCACAGAAACTCCTCAGCAGAAAACTCCACCCCTCAGAGCAGCTTAAACCTGCGACCCTCACACTGCGATTGTAAAGGTGTGTCCACATGTGTTGTCCAAGTGGGTCCAGGTGTTTGAGAAGCCAGTGAATGAGCATCTGTAAAACTGGGAGACTCTGATTATTTCAGCTGCAATGTTGTTTTTACCCAGCAGGAGGCAGGAGTTCACTTCCTGCAAGTCCGCTGGAAATAAAAAGTAAAAGAAGAAATGAAAACACCTCAGACAGGTGGTGTCCTCAGTGTTTGAAGGAAATAAAGCATGTCTCTGTATGTAAAATGTACGAAGTCTGTCTGGAGTAAAATGGGCAGTCCAGACCACACATGAAAGTGTCCTCAGTGGGGATCAGGAAGCTGGTCATGTGATCAAATGTGTCATGAGTTCAAGTGACAACTCATGATGTCAAGGCTTTGGTGACAGCCAATAAGAGAGCAGGCAGTACAAAGGTTTCCCACAGAGCAGGTGGTCAGTGAATGCACCATCCACCTGAACATTGAGTGTGTGTGAGGTCAGGGTCTGTTTGTCAGCTGATTTATGATGAGTGTAATGATTGGATGGCCTTCACACACACACACACACACACACAGTGAGGTGGGAGTCATCTTGTTGACAATAAAGACATGTTTGATTGCTTTTGTGTGTGTTTGTGTGTGTATTTTTTTCCTTCATTGTGGGGACTTAAACACTCTACACTCCTTTATAGGTACCTATCTCCCTAATGGAGATAAAAAGCAGGGCCCCATAATGTATAAAAAACATGACTTAAGGTTTGGTTAAGGTTAGGGTCAGGTTTAGATAAAGGTTAGACAAGTGGTACCAACAATTGAGACCTCTAGGGTTTCCAGGAAAGTCAATGAAATGTCTCCTGAAGGCATGAAAACAAGACTGTGTGTGTGTGTGCACAAATGGATGTGTGTGTTTATTTATTGACTCTTGATTTATATATCTCCACTCACACAAACACACATGTCTCTATAGTTGTGAGGACAGTCACATGTGTTTTGTTCCATCTGACCTGAACTTTCTAACCATGACTCAAGAATGATGGTTGCTGATGGTTTCTTGTGGTCTCTGTTGGTCGATGTAGGTCTCTGTTGGTCTGTGTTGGTCTCTGTTGATCTGTGGGGGTCTCTGTTGGTCTGTGTGGATCTATGGTTGTCAATGTGGGTCTCTGTTGGGTCTATGGTAGTCTCTGTTGCTCTGCAGTGGTCTGTGGTGGTCTCTGTTGGTCTGTAGTGGCCTATGTTCATCTGTGGTGGTCTCTGTTGGTCTGTGGTGGACTTTGATGGTCTATGTGGGTCTCTGGTGGTCTGTGGTGGACTTTGATGGTCTGTGTTAGAGACAATTGTGTCTTTACATGTCACACACACACAGACAAGAACAAAAGTCAGTGTGGGCGGTCGACATTAAGCTTCTGTTGGAGAGCGAGAACCATGGGACAGTAAACAGTCCTCATCACCATGGAGACTAACTGGACAGTCTGTGCATTCCTGTGTGTGTGTGTGTGTGTGTGTGTGTGTGTGTGTGTATTGGGGCACATGGCCTTGTGTGAGAGCAACATCGTGCCCACATGGGTCAGCGTGGTGGTTGCCGTGGGTGACAGTGGCGGTTGCCGATGGAGACAAAGATGGAAGGGAGGGAGTTGGCACCTCGTTGTGCCAACACACACACACACACATTATACTCACTACAACAGACAGTCATGACCTGATCAATAAGTGTGTGTGCGGTTTAGGTTTCAGGGCAGACGCTGCAGAGGCTTCCCGTGTGTGTGTGTGTGTGTGTGTGTGTGTGTGTGTGTGTGTGTCTATGTCCTATTTGCACGCAGTCCTCAAGGTGAATCTCGCACACACACACACACACATAGTAAAAAATACCATGCCCACCTCATGACTCACCCATTTTGTGTGCGTGTGTGTGTGTGTTTGTGCGTGAAGTGCTGACTCAGGATGATAGTCTGGGTGAGAGACATAGAAACAGCAAGAGAGAGAACAGTGGTGGAAGAAGGTTCATCTATAAAGTGATGTTGGAATGAAACTTGTTGTTAGAACAGGTTGTAAACTTTGTGTTGAATCAGATTTCAGTCCTGTACCACATAGATTGTATATATTGGTTTTAAAGATGGTCAACTAAAGATAGCAACTGTATATAAACATAGATACTGTATAAAGATGAAGACTGTATATAACACTGAAGACTATATATAAAGATAGAGACTATACATGAAGTTGACAACTGTATATATCGATAGAGACTATCTATAAAGAGGAGATTATATAAATATGATGACTGTATATAAAGATAGAGTGTATATGAAAAAAGGAGACTATATAAAGATGAGACTGTATATAAAGAAATAGACTGTATATAAATATGACTGTATATAATGATAGAGACTTTATAAAGAGGAAATTGTGCATAAATATGAAGACTATGTAAAGATAGAGACTATATATAAAGAGGAGACTATATAAATATGAGGACTGTATATAAAGATAGAGACTACAAGAAGTTGACAACTGTATATAACAATAGAGAATATATATAAAGAGGAGACTGTATATAAAGATAGGGACTGTATATAAAAGTGACAACCATATGAAGATGGAGACTATATAAGAGTGACAACTGTATAAAAAGATACACATATAACACATGAGACTGTATATAAAGATATATATATATATATATATGTATGATGAGACTTATAAAGTAGAGAGTGTATATAAAGATGAGACTATAAAACAATAGAGACTATATATAAAGATTAATGTATATAAAGGTGGAGACTATATAAAAATGAAGACTGTATACAAAGATAGAGACTGTATATAAAGATGAGACTGTATATAAAGATAGAGACTGTATATAAAGATGAGACTGTATATAAAGATGAGACTGTATATAAAGATAGCCTACACCTCCACTTTCTCCAACTGTTTCAAAAATAACACTAATATCTCTTCAGCTTTTATTGAAGGGGGTGGGGTTTATTAAACGGGTGATCTAGTTATTAGATTTATTAGATAACGCAGTTGACTTTTTAACCTTTTATCCACACGAGTGCAGCTGTGATGGTTTACATATTCTTAGAGTTCGTGGCACTCAGAAAAAAAAAAACTCATAACATGTTAACTTATATATGACTTTTAAATCTTGTTGCACTCTCACACATGTTCACTCACTTTGTCTTTTACCAAATGTTTGAGAATCTGCTTCAAATCTAAACTGAGACAAAGTGACGAGTATCTTCAGCCTGAATCACAGCTGTCAGCATCAGTAACAGTACCCCACACACACACACACACTCTGTCTGGCCTGTGAGAGTTTCATCTTCTCTGAGTCTTCTCAGGACAGAGGGAGGAGCTGCAGTGCAGCGAGCGAGCGAGAGGGCGAGAGACACCAGCAGACACAGGCAGAGAGAGAGCGAGCGAGAAAAGTCCCAGCGTCAGCAAGTTGTATTGATTAAAAACTAACCTTCCAGTCTTCTCCTCTATCACACACACACACACACACACACACACACACACACACACACACACTGCAATAGAATTACAACGAGTCAGGAGCAGCTGAGGTCTGAGTGCAGAGAAACCCTGCAACACACACACACGCACGCACACACTGAAACTATTTACCCTCATGTGTTTTATTTAAACTTCCACTTTACATTTAATATTCCAAAACATATTTCCTAAATTGTGTGTAAATGTTTTAAGAGTGTGTGTGTGTGTGTGTGTGTGTGTGTGTGTGTGTGTGTGTGTGTGTGTGTGTGTGTGTGTGTGTGTGTGCGTGTGTGTGTGTGCGTGCATGTGTGAAGAAGTGCAGCACGGGACAAGAGGAGGAAAGTGATTGAGAGAAGATGAATGTAAAGAAAGAAAAGGAGGAAGAGGAGGAGAGGGAGGGGCAGGTGTGTGTGTGTTGGGGGGCATGGGGGTGTGGTTGCCTTGGCGATGGTAGTCACGTCCGGGGCCGTCTGGTTGTCCCTAGCAACCAGACATGATGTAAGGCGAGGATGAACTTGAACTCGGCGGGCCAGCGAGGAAGAGGAGGAAGAGCGAGGAGAGATTCATGAAACGTGAACGATGCACCTTCGCCGATCGATGGCGGCCTATCAGAGATGGATTACACACACACACTCAGGGTGATGTTGTGCAGACAAAGTGTCATAAACTTGTGCTGTCCCAGCTCAGCTCTGCTCAGCTCCGTCCCACAGTCAGATCGGGACATGACACATCTCACAGCAGACACTGCCCCCTGCAGGTCACTCTGCTCTTAGCAGCATTGCACTGGACTAAACATCCTAAATAGTCTGCTCAGAGAGATCGTCCTGAGAAGGCAGAGGAAAAGTCTTCTTTCCAACCTGAAGTGTTTGTCCCCTGAGAGGCAGCAACACACTCAGTTTAACATCTGAAAATTAAAGTTAAACACGTGAAGATACACAGTTAAAGATAAAACTATTCAACTTTTGAGACATTTTGTTCCAAAAATTAAAAACCTTGCCACAACAGCATGACTCTGAACACAGCGACACTGCTTCAGATTCAGGAAGCTAATCCTGGTCCGGGTCATGGTCCTGGTCTCCTGGACAGAAGCAGTGACAGATTATTCATGTTGTCTATCTCTCAGGAAATTTAAATTAAAGTTCAAGGATAGATATTTTACCAGTTGACCTGGTTGTCAAATAAATATGACTAAACATTGATCCTTGAGGTTTCAACCAAAAAACTTGGAAACTGAGAGGCCTGGTCCTGATCCTGGTTCCGGTTCTGTATCTCACACTGTGTCTCTGTCTCTGCAGTGGTACCTGGGATAAGGACTCCAGAGGCCCTTCCTCCAGCCTCCGCCCTCCTGATTGCAGCAGCCTACTCCTTGACCTTTGACCTTTGATGCCAGCTGCAGCCATGAGCCCCCTTCTTTCCCCCGCCCCCTTCACCTGACTCCACCCCCACCAGCGCCGCACAGAGACTCAGCAGCGTCAGCATGGCTACAGCTCAATCTGGACCTGGTGTGAACCTGTGACTGTGGATCGTATGTCCCTGTTTAGTGCCAGACCCCCTCTCCAGAACCCAAACAGCTGTGGGGGGTTGAGCCTTGAGACTAAATCACAGAGCTTCCCTTTCCCATCATCCTCTGCAGCGGCATCCCCCCTCACACCCCCACCATCGCCCCCACCCCTCTGGATCCAGTGGCGGGGTCTCTTTGGTCGTCAGGACAGAAATGATGCGTTGTGGTTTGGGGGGAGGGGAGGTGTTACCTGGCTTAGATACCACCAGCTAACACCCCCCACCCCCCCACCACTCCTTGGACAGACGCCCCCACCTGACCCCGCTCCCCTGGCTGGTGGCAGGTCAAGGAAGGAGGGGGGACGTCGATGAAGCTCTTTCCAAGGACATGGACCGCTGCTTCACGTAAAGACCCAACCTGTGAGGGCTGGGGGGGGGAGGCAGGGCCTCACTGTAATAACATGAACTACACCTGGAGGGGGTGGGGTCATGATGGGGGGGGTTGAACTTGGGGAGCAGGGTTTGTTGATGTGAAGTGTGACACTGGTGAAGCTCGTTGATTTTTCTCTTAGTCGTCATTTCAGTCGGTCCCTCCTCCTCCTCTCTCCATCCACCGGGTGACGCCACAGCGTGATGACGATGATGATGAGGGTGGGCAGGAAACTCTGGTCTCAGAGACGAAGCAGGCAGACAGGAGAATATTGATCATGAGGAAAGTGCAATTTTGTCAGCTAGCTGTGGGACAGTTAAATATCTTTGTAAGATAGCTCGTTGAAAACGCTTGTTGAAAAGTATATAAATATATTTTTCTTCTCAGTCCGCTCACACCTCTGGGACTCTAAAATATTGGGGTACAAAAGCGTCGCAGCAGAAACCGCAGCCTCGTGAGAAATGAGCCGTTCGCTCTTTGTTGACACTAACGCTGTTAGCATGGCAGAACAATCCCTTTAAGAAAAATCATTTCAAACAATCATTTAAATCATTTATTGTGTTAAAAAAAAACAACGCAAAGTGATTTTTAACTTATTTTAACAATCTTTTACTTTTTAAATTTGAATTTCTCACGGGGTGAAAAATGTAATTTAAGCTAAAAAAATAATCAAGTTTTCTCCGGTTTCTGTCGGCGAGATAATCTTTATCGGGCGCCGCCCGGTAACGGTTGGCCGGGTCTCCTAGAGCTCCCGTCCAATCAGAAGCACTTATTCCTGCAGGGGGTGTGGTTTGGCGGTAAAGAGGCGGCGCAGAGGGAAGCTTTCGTCCACAGACTGAAGACAGACGAGCGCTTCACACGCAAGCGGCCATTTTATTCCTTCAGTTTGTTTTCTTTTCCTATACTCTATATATGAATATACACACACATACACACACACACACACACGCACACACACACTCTTACGACCATCCAGCGTCGAACAAAAGTGAATTTAAGTGAAAAAGTGACAAAAATAACAAAAAAATCTGCATGTTTTAGTGTTAGTGACAAATTTTTCCATAGATGATGTAGTTAGTGAGATAAAGACTCTATATAAACCCAACGTCAGGCGCTCGCCAGCAGTCGTCTCTTCCTTTTCTATCGCTCTCTTCACAAACGACCAGCTCTCTTCGCTTCTCATCGCCTTTTATTTATCCTCCCTCCGTCCTCCTCCATCACCAGATCCAAACTAAGGTTCCTCATCGATGTGCCTTGAGCTGCGGTCCGGTCCTGACGAGCTGAGGCAGGATCCAGACGTGGAGGCATTTTTTTATTTCACCGCTTCCTCCACAGCTGAGGTTCTGTCGCTAACGGGGCGATGAACGTTAAAGCGTTAAAGCTGGAGAGAAGAATCACTTGCTGTAAACTCTCCGTACGATGAGGTCTCAGCCTGCGCCGCACCGCTCGCTGCCACCCCCTACCTGCAGCGCTGAGCAGAGACCACACAGGTCAAATCTACACCAGCTATGATCAGTTCCATCACCTCCATGCGCCGTAGCCCACGGCAACACAGTGACGCTCAGTGACATGATCAACGGTCGAGGTGCGACTCAGGTCAGCTGATCGCTCAGGTTAGCAGCTAACATGCTAATGTTAATTGGTACCTAACATTCAGGTTAGCAGCTAACACACTAAAATTAGTTAGTCTTTAATATTCAGGTTAGCAGATTACACGCTATCGTTAGTTAGCCTCTAACATTCAGGTTAGCAGCTAATACGCTATTGTTAGTTAGTCTCTAACATTCACATTGGCAGTAGAAAGTGATTAAACCAAGATGGCCTTCGGGCTAACTGTTTATTTTAGCTTTGGTTCAGCTAAGCTAAGCTAAAGTTAGCAACAATGTGGCTCCTGATAAAGCTAGTTTGTTACAGTTATTAAATCTGTGAGGATTCAGTGACAGACTGTCGCTCGTTTCACTGATGTCATGGTGAAGTTGTTGTAAAGGCGGCGCTCTAACCCCTCCTCCATCCCGTGCCTGCTGGGACGACGGTGACATCACAAACCTCTGAACAGCAGAACTTTTCTGTTTTTCCACACGTGAATAACGAGGACGTAAAATATGCAAAACCCGCTGCACTCACTTCTTCTGTCTGAGACTTTTTTACTCTGCTCTTTCTTTCTTGTTACTTTTCAACCAAAGTTGGCGTGCACATGATCGGTGTCGTGCTCCTTGGTCGGTCCCTGAAAATGGTGAAGCCCTGCAGCGACGCTCCAGCTGAGCTGCCGCCGCCGCCACTACTTCCTTCCTTCCTTCCTGTTTTGATAATCTTCCAGGCGGCCACAACACAACATTCGGGTCTTTTTCCTAAAAACTTTTTATTTTTATTTCTTCGGTCACACACGAGCCTTAAACAAGTCCAACTTCTTCTCCATCGCACAGGAAACGTTGAGATCGTGTTGGATGGCGTCTGGTGTTTAAGCCCCGCCCCCTGTATGATGGTCCAGTAGTTGCACTTGTTGTTTCACTCAGTGACTCGTTAGTTTCGTCTGCTCTTCGACCCTTTAGCCATGAGTTGGGCATTACTTCTTATTATCTGCACTAAATATGAAATAAATAGTGAAAACGTATGTAATTAAAAATTCAGCTTCCAGGGCTTAAAAAGAGCGAAGGGAATAAAAAAAAAAAAAATTGCACGGACATTTTTTTTAAGTGTCACAAAAACATTGTGAAACAGCCGAGCATCTAATCAGCGACTTGTGGCTGTTGTGTGTAAGATAACGACAAAATTGCACCGTTTTTAAAGAAAGAAAAAAGAAATATAAAGCAATAGTTTGGGCAGCGTTGTTTTGTTCCTGTGTTGTGTGTCGTTTAGTTGTGGTTGAGCAGAGAAGAGTCGCAGGGCAGCAGACGCCACACGTCTTTGTATGTTGTATAGTTTTATTAATTACACTGATTTTAAAGCTGCCCTATTTTATAATGCAGGACTTTTGTAACATTGATTAAATGAGGAAAAACTAGTGTTGTGAATTTTCTGATTGTTTGTATCGAGGCCACATTACTAGAACTGGTTTGGTTTGTTTCCATGGGAACTGGATTTAAGTTGAAAACTTCCTGTTTCCTTGTTTTCTTTGTTTTCTCTTTGCTTTCTTTTCTATGTATTTAAGGACATTTCCTCTGTGATGGTAAAAGCGTTTCCTGTGCTTGAAAAGCGCAGGTTGCCGTGGCCGACGACGCCACTGTAAATGGATGTTGATCTGTGTTTGAAGGTTGTTTGTTGCATCAGTGTTGATGAAGCTAAATCTGGGTCATTGTGAGGAAACTGGTGAAAAGTTTTTTATGCATTTCAGACATTGAGTTTTTGTCGGGAGACGACGACATCGCAGCGAACGATGCCGCGACTCCAACGGCATCCAGGCATCGTTTTTTCTGTTCACCATTCCACGCAGGAAAATAAACAGCTTGATTATGCAACATGATTCTTTTTCTTTTCCATCGGTTTCTTTCTTCACTGGTCCACCTCCTCCTCCACCTCCTCTCCCTTCCCTCCCCCGCCTGCAGGTCCATTACATCGCAGCATGGCGCTGACGGCAGTGTGAGTTTGTGCCCGTGGCGAAGACTCAGCCTGAACTGTCTCCACGTTATTTTTTGGTGATTGTTCATGTCACGCGCCTCCACCGTTTCCACGGTGACGCGTGGCCGACGGAGCAAGCTGATTGGACGAGACAATCACATGTTTCAAACCAAACTGAGATTTGTTTCTAAACAGAAACAGAAACATAAAAATAAATGTAACAAGCAGCGGAGTCTGAGTCCTGAAGGTGTTAGCGGGGAGGGGGGGCGACCACAGCTGAGGCTGAGAGCCGCGAGGCACAAACACACACACACACCAATACACACACACTGCAGCTTTACCTCTCGTCCACAGTTTGTTCAACCAGCTGGAGACAAAGACTTAAAGCTCCAGAGGAGAAGCAGATGCATTCGCCCCCCCTTGCTCCTCACCCCCTCCTCCCCCCTCCCTTCCCCTGCCAACAGTTGATTTTTGGACTTTGACTTTGAGGAATCTGCCGCTGCGTCAGGAAACAGGGTTGAACGAAGGCTGGAGCCTTTGTTGTTTTCACGTTTGTCCAAATTCTCCTGGGCAGAAATAACCCCCCCCCCCCCCAAAACACACACACACACACACACACACACACCCCCAAGCCTCGCCCCACCCCTCACCACCACCTGAGATCCAGATCCATCAGAGTTTGGAGGATTGGAAATAATCGAATGTGAGCAGTGTGTTAGAACGTCTCAGCTTCTTCTTCTGCTCTAAACTGACACCCTATGGAAACACAGCCTTTTCTCAGCGACAGCAGCAGGAAGGCGTTCAGCATGGTGGTGGCGGCGGCGGCAGCGGCCTCCAGACGGTGTCAGTTTAGAGTGATGAAGTGACTGTACGAGGAGGTGAATCAGTGTTTGAACATGACATGGTGCTACGTGTGAAGGGAGGCGAGCTCACATCCTGCTTCCTGACAGCGTCACAGTCGACCTGCATGAGAACTATGCACTGACTAAAAACACAGCCACACGTGCACGAGCCCCACGTGCACTAGGCCCATGTGCCCGCGTACGTGCGCGCGCCTGCCCACGTGAACTTTGGTATCTACTTCGAGCCTCTGCCTTCTCTTTTTTCGATCGATCCTCCCGTTTCCAGATCCCAGCTTCGTACGGACGAAACACGTTAAACCTGAAAAGAAACGAAAATAAAAACAAACCAGCATATTACGAGATATATGGAAAAGATCTAATGTAGTGCCTGTGTATTATACTGCTCCTCTGAATACTGAATAACTGTTTGTAACTGTTTCTGAACACCAGTAGCCTTTGCTGTCTGTCAGGCCCTCTGATTATAGCTAATGTACAATAACATGATATAACTGCATGCTCCATAGTCGCCTATACGCTGTTACCAAGACGACGAAAGAGAAAAGATGACAACAAGCAGATTGTTCTGTCACTGTTTTGGTTCCTAATTTTCTGACCTCTCCTTCTATGCCTCAAACTCCATTTTACTCATCCTCGTCATCCTCACTGATGAAGGTGTGCCACCATGATGACTGCCCCGGGGCGACTGCTGGCCGCCGCAGCCTCGTGGTGTTTTTACTCCGACAATCTCCGGTTTAAACTTTCTCATCAGCAGATGCCCATCTGCTCCCCCACCACCCCCACCCATCCATTGACCAGCAGCTGAGAAACCTCTGGCTGTGGTGACCCCCCCTCCCCCATGCCATCCTCCACCCTCAGTTTCCTGCAGGAGACTGAATCGATGTTTTTCTGCAGAGCTCAGCACTCTCCCGGACAGACCCCTCCACTCCCCCACCTCCAACCCTCCCCTCCCTCCCCCGGCAGGACTTCAAACGAGCTCCTCCAGGATGAGAAAGGAAACAGAACGAGGTATCCTGCACCTGGGAGCCCCCCCACACCCACCCCCGCCCCCCCCCTGGGGCCGGGGTCGATCGCCTCGTCTCGCTCACCTCCACCGGCTCCGTTCGACTCGCTGTTGTCGATGCAGCTCAGCTCTTTGAAACTCAACAGTTTCTTCGACTCGAGCGTCTCTTTCAAACTTTGTTGATGATGCGACTGTTTTGTTCTCAGACGCGCCGCACTTCCTCCTCTTCCATGCTTCCACACCGCCATTCGAGCTTCTCAAGGTCGCGCTGTTGTTCAGTTCTGCTCACAAACTTTCAAACTGACCATTTGACAAAAACTCAATGACTTGAAATTTCTACTTTAAAAACGAAAACTGTTAATTCAAGTTGTGTATTTATCCATTTGAGTTTCTATTCTAACAAGGCTTTTCTTGAGTTGTGACCCCAACCCTGGTCCCACAGAGTCCTGTTCCGAGTTTACACTGCTGGTTCCAGTTCAGATTAAGTCAGAACCCAAACCTGGTTCCTGCTCTGAGTCCTGGACTCAAAGTCCTCAACGCCTTTGGTCATTAGAGGAAAACACCTGTAGGAAAAATTCAACAGCGCGATTCTTTAAAACATTCGACAAAAGAGAAATATTCTGCGTCGTGTTCGAGTCATTGTCAACAAACCAGGGATCCATTTTTCCGTCAGCTCTGTCCCAGGTCATCGATCGACGCCACGCAGCATCTTGAGGACACAAAGCTTTACTTTAACGTCACCCCGAGCGTGGACGGACGGATGCTGCGACCCGGAGCAGTCTGAGTCACACATGATATCATCATCATCTTCATCATCTTCATCACTGCCCAGAAACACAGACACCAGACGACGTCTTCATTCCGGTTCCTCCATCATCATCATCACCACAATCATCGACCTCCACCCTCACAGAACTGACTTAAACCTTGTGCCTCTACAACTCTTTTATGGAACATGGCAGCGTTTTGTGCTGCTGCCGGGGTGCCGGCTCCACAGGCCGGGGCCACGCCCTTCTTCAATGTTAACTAGTTTCCATTGGTTGTGTCCGGTGCCATCGTTTGTCCTGAGTTCGACTCTGTCGTCGTTTGTTTCTGTCGTTTGTGTTGAACTGGTGAAGTGTCTCATCAATCATTAGTGACTCCACGTTCACAGTTTACTGGAAGATACATGTGCATTTCCTATGCAACAAATAAACACGCTAACGCTGCACAGACTGCCTCCACGTGATTATCTGTGTGTGTTCAGAGTATGTTTATGTATATGTTTCTGTGTGTGTGTGTGTGTGTGTGTGTACCTGGTTTTTCTACTTTGTGGGGACTTAAACCTGCTTACACACTCACATTTTGGGGACCTGTCTCCCTTGTGGGGACAAAAAGCTGGTTCCCACGATGTAAATTCCATTTAGATAAAGGTTAGACAAGTGGTACCAGTAAATGGGATCTCTAGGGTTTCCAGGAAAGTCTTCAGGAAATAAATGGAAGTCAATGAAATGTCCCCACAAGGCATGAAAACAAACATGTGTATGTCTTCATGTTGTTACCTGGTAACATTTCTTTGTTCCTCCTTTTCATGATCCTTTCACAATAATGTTCCTGAGAATCTGTTTGTGATCTGTGATTATTGTTCATTTCTGAGACTGATGTCTGTTGGATATAATGAAACATGACAGACAACCACATGACATCATCCAGTCGAGTCGAGAATGAGTGTATATAAAAAGCACAATAAATTTATTAAGTTACATATAATCTCTCTCTCTCACACACATACACACACACACACACACACACACACACCACCGCATTCTTCAATCTGTTGTAACAGAAACTCGTTTCTGGCTACAGTGTCAGGACTGCTGATTTCAGCAGTCTCCTCCGTGTGTGTGTGTGTGTGTGTGTGTGTGTGTGTGTGTGGTATTGAATGCTGGGATTTCACCGTCTCTTGTGGACGAAGTTTAAAGTGGATCTGGGTGAAACGCTGCCTTCAACACATCCTGGTCTGGTCAGCTGTGAATATATCTGTCCTGCTGCACTCATCACTCCGTTGCAGAACTGAAACCAGAGACCATCTAAACATCATCACTGCTCTTCATCAAAAAGTCTTTAAAGTTGTTGAACTGAGAGACATCTGTTATCAGTATTGAACGACCAATGGGATGTGTATAAAAGTCTTGACTGAGTCTTCCATGACCATTAACCTCCTTGCTGATGCCCTGAAACTCTCAAAAGTGATCAACAGCTGCAGGAAGGAGGAAACCTCCTCATGGACCAGAAACTCCCACAGACTGAGAGAGACCTTGTACAGGGCCAACTGAAGGAACCTGCAGGTTTGATGTCATTAAAGAGCTACTGTCGACTCTGATGAGCCATTAGAGGAAAATATTAGTTACAGTAACAGTAACAGAAACACTTCTGCTTCTGTGACCTTCTACACATGCACAGTGCATCATCACACCCAACTACAGTGCTCAGCGTAAATGAGTACACCCCCTTCGAAAGGTAACATTTTAAACAATATCTCAATGAACACAAGAACAATTTTCAAAATGTTGACAAGAATAAGTTTTATATAACATCTGTTTAGCTTATAGCATGAAAGTAAGGTTGTAAGCAAAGCTAAATTTTAGACTGCAAATGTCTAATTTAACAAGAATCAACCACAGGTGAGTCTAATTCATTGCAGTTCATTGCACAGGTGTTCAACAGACAGTTGACTATAAAAGGGTGTTACTTAAAGAAAACCCCTTCCCATTTCATGTTGTCAGCAGTGGCATCACTTTGAAGAGACCTGAGAAAGAAAATAATTTCTTTACACCACAAAGGTGAAGGGTACAAGAAGATCAGCAAAGCTTCACTTATCAGTCAGAATGCTGTAGCAAAAGTGGTACAAAAATACAAAAAAGATGGAACTGCAACCATCTCACAGAGATGGTTGCACCTCGACCAGAACATCTTCTGATGAAAAGGGTTGAAGAAAATCGGCATGCAAGTTCACTGCAGTTATCTAAAGAAGTAGAAAGCCAAACTGAGATGACTATTTTCCGTGACACAATACGCCGTACTCTGCAGAGGAATGGCATGAATGGGTGCCGTCCACGAAAGAAGCATCTCCTAAAGCCCAGGCACAAAAAAGCCTGCCTAGAGTTTGCCAGGGCCCATGCTAACAAATATGAAGACTACTGGGACTCTATACTCTGGAGTGATGAAACCAAGATAAATATTTTTGGAACTGATGGCTTCAAAACTGTATGGTGTTGCAAAGGTGAGGAATACAGAGAAAAATGTGTGGTGCCTACAGTGAAACATGGTGGTTTCAGTGTCCTTATGTGGGGTTGTATGAGTGCTGCTGGTGTTGGGGAGCTGCATTTCATTGAGGGCATCATGAATTCACAGATTTATTGCTCTTTACTGACAGAGAAGATGCTTCCATCACTCCATGCCCTTGGTCATGGTGCACTTTTCCAACATGACACTGATCCTAAACACAAGGCCACTGTTGGGTTTCTGAAGAAGAACAGGGTGAAAGTGATTCAGGGGCCAAGTATGTCCCCTGATCTGAACCCAATCGATCACCTATGGGGAATTCTGAAGAGACAAGTCGAACATCACTCTCCATCCAGCATCCAGTCTCTAAAAGAGGTCATTCTAGAAGATTGGAAAAAGTTTGATGTTGCAAAATGTTGCCAAGGTGTTCATTCCATGCCTAGAAGGTTTGGTGCTGTCATTAAAAATCATGGAGGCCACGCAAAGTACTAGATGTACAGTTTTTGTTCTGGGGTGTACTCATTTTTGCATCACCCTAATTTGAGTAAAACTGAAAAATTTGTAATCTAAGTTATATTGTTAACCTTATTTTCATGTTATAAGTTAAACAGATGTTATATAAAACTTTATTCTTGTCAACATTTTGAAAAGTGTTCTTGTGTTCATTGAGATATTGTTTAAAATTTTACTTTTCAAAGGGGGTGTACTCATTTACGCTGAGCACTGTAGGTCAAAAAGTCAACAGGTGTTGTCCAGTGGAGAGCCATGTGCTCTCCACTGTGGTGTGCTCCAGAAAAGGCATCTATAAAGTGATGGATGACAACAACAAATCGTGGTTTTGGTGAAACAGGAAGCTGCCATGTGTCTCTGCACAGGAGGTGTCTCTAGTTAAACTGTGTACTGTGTTTCTCCTGGTTTATCAGCAGCGCAAGTTTTTGCAGCTACTTCAACTCAAACACAGAGACAACAATACATCACCTCATCTTTCCTGAGAAGATGAAGGACCAGTCTGAACGAGAAACATGGAGACATTGACACACAAACTCTGAGGACATTGTAATACATCTCAGACTCTGATCTGCAGCTTCTCATCAGATGAAACTTCTCTCCTGGTTTGTTTCCACACCTTCCCATCTGTCCTCCTCGTCCTCTCCCGCTCTATGTGTGTTGTGTTGTTGTTGAGCTCAGACTCTCCCTCGAGTGGAGGGTGGGAGCCACCTCACCTTCTTCTTCTCTCAGGTTTCAGGGAGGGAGACAACCGCAAAGCAGTGTGAATAATTCAACCAGCCGCCAACTCACAGCATCGGCTTTCTACAACACACACACACACACACCGTGACCTGACACGAACTCACAGCAAACAAACTAAAGGTCAGCAGGTCAGACGGAGCTCCTGCCTCAGACATCATCAGTTTTCATTAACATTAAAAACCTTTGGAAACTTTGTTCACACTGTAAGGTAATGAAGTAGCAGCTGGATCCTGTGACATCACAATAAGCTTAACAAGCTTCATCTTCATGTGTGACAAGTGTTTTTTTTTTTTTTTGTTTTTTTTTTGCTGTGATTGTTTCATTTATTCATCATGCACATTGTTTAATGTCATGTCATGTATCTACTGTTGCCCTGAAGGACCAAAGTCTTCATCAACCATTTTGTGGTCACCAGTGATGTCAGTCTGCACATGTGACGACCTCCTGACCCACAGCAAAGACCAGGTCCAGAAACCAGGTTCAGACTGGGACCCAGTTAACTTTGCCTCTGACAGAGAAAATGTTGTGTCTGAGTGATGTGGAGTTCCTCAAGGCCGAGTTGAATCTTCAGTTTAACTTCTACCTGCTGACTTGCTCAAATAATGGATAACAGCGGAAAACTGCCATTCCATACAGACTCAAAAAAGTTAGCATTGTCACAGTTTTCTTCAATTACACAAAGGTAAAACTGAGGAGGGGTCAAAGGTCAGTTCTCAGGTTCATTTAGTGGAGTTAAATCTGCTCCTGAATATTTTAAAGGTAACAGAGGTTTTTGATTCTTGTTCTGTGATGTGACATATACACAATAAAATGTTGGTTGGGTGTGTAACGCCTCAGAAGCTTCATAAAAGCCTCTCACAGAAAGATATTTCAGGGTGGTGGATTTTAAACACGTGGTTTTGCACCTATTTGGCATCTTTTCAGGCTTAACTGGCAACCTCATTATGAAATGCAAGCACATGACACTGGCTCCTTCACTGTCACTTAAATGAATGTAACTTCACCGTAACTTCACAGTAACAACCGTTTTTGAAATTGACCCATTTCCTAGCGACATTTCTAAAAGAGGAATTTCTATGAAAAGAAGATGTTCAGAATTTCTAGCATTTTTTACACGTTCCTGAATGTGTTTGACGAGGTAAAAACGTTTTTTTGATTCTCTGTCTCCTTTAACTGACATGCTGTGAAGACTCATTCTAACATTCCTCTCTGTTCCCGGCTGGCTGATCAGCTCTGCATTCAAACATCCCTTCAAACATCATCCTTCACTTAGTCTTTGAGAAGACGACCGTGACACGACTGGAGAGGGGCGGAGCCAGCGCTCATTTGTCACAGTAAAACTCACAGTCAGATCATTAACTTCTAATTCTGTTAATTATCCTTTAACGACAACAGTCACTGCTCTGAACAAACCATTGCACATCTCAGCTGTAACAAAGACTGATTCAGTCTGACAATGGACTGACATTTAAAAATAAAATAAAAACTCCATCATCTCGAGCATCATGTGCAGCGTCAACAGGCTGATGAAGCATCATAATAAAGGAGAAATATTTTTACATAAAACGGAAAGTAGAGACTGACAGGACAGTTTAGCCTGAACCAGATCTGTTTCCTGCTGCAGTCAGAGCTTTTAAAGACAAACATCAGAGTCTCAAAGATGGAGACTCTGATGTTACATGAAACTTAAAGGGTCTCCCTGATCCCTAACAGACCATATCGCTGATTGACCAGATAGCTGAAAGACCAGATCTTTGCTCCTGAAGTGCTGAGTTAATTTCAGAGGAAAATGTGAAAAACTAGTGACTGTTGTTTTAAATTTGATCTCATTTGTTTGTCTCGTCTTATCTCCCTCTGTTTATCTGGGTCCTGAGGGAAGCAGCCTTACCCTGGATTTTGGCTGGATGCGTCTCAGTTGCGGAAAGAAGATCTAGACACAGTTGTGTCTAGGTGACACAACTGTGTCACAACTGAGCGAAAAAATGTGTACCCTGGCAAAAATATTATTGTACAGAAAATGGCATTCAGGATAATAACCTGTAACTAAAAATTGAAGCTGATGCACATGATACATTGATTGCTGAATGTCAATAAAAAGTAAAAAAAAAAAAAGAAATGTTCTCTACGTGCACATCACAAGTCCGCTAGAGGAAAAAAACTGCTTGTACGACAAATCTTTAACCAGCGTGCAAAACAGCCACTAGAGGGAGAAGTGCACTTCAAAACCACTGTGCTCTCTGAGTCTTGCTTGTGTGGGTTTACATCAACTTGGCGGTGGGAACCCAGGGGAGGACTGGCTCCATTGTGATTCCTGAAAGCAAACAAGACTTGATTGACAGCCCACCTTTCAGAAAGCCCGGGAAAGAGAGCTCAACTGAAGATCAAACCAATGACGAGTGGATGACCACGACTTCATAGATACAGTCATCCAGCAACTGAACTGCAACTCGGCGGCTTCTTACAGGTTAGGGTACCCTGGACTGAAAGTGAGCATTTGTGATGAACAAAAATAGTGGCTTTGGTAAAACTATCATCAAAGCATGTTTCTGAGAAACATAAGCAAAACTTAACTTCGAGGGAGCACAGTGGTTTTTGAAGGCACTACTCCCTCTAGTGGCTGTTTTGCATGCTGGTTAAAGATTTCTCATGGCGCGAGCTGTTTTTATCCACTCGCGAACTTGTGATGTGGGCGCAGAGAGCATATCCATGTATGTGGAATAATATTTTCTATTTTCACCCACGTACACACATTTTTTGTGAGTTTTGGCACAGCATCACTATATGTTGCTATACTGTGTGCTGAATTGTTGAGCCATCGTCCGCCATCCGGCAAAAATCGAAGCTTTGCAAAATCGTGACAGTGCCGGAATGCAGCACATCCACAGCTGATGGAAACACAAACATTGACTAGAATTGAAATGTACAACACACACAGACACACACGTGGAAATTAGGGATGAAGGGTGTTAAGGTACACCCTAACCCACGGAGTATGGTTGAAGCTCTCCCAGAGGTGGGAGTTGAAGACCAGTCTGACTGAATCTTCTGCCAGCCATTCCTAACAGACCCTCACTGTTTGTTTGGTCTGCCAGGTATGGACAGCATCCTCCCACCTGATCCAACTCACAACCAGGTGGTGATCAGTTGACAGCGCAGTTCTTCTCGTCATCCGAATGTCTAAAACATGCAGCCACAAGTCAGTTGAACAACTATAAAGTCGATCTTTGACCTAAGGCTCAGGGCAGAGGTGTCCAAACTATTCCACAAAAGGCTGTGTGGCTGCAGGTTTTATTCCAACCAAGCAGCAGCACACCAGACTTGACTCATTTAATTAACTGATCTCAGTCTTCAGACCGTTGATTGGTCAAACTGTGTGATCTTGACCAGTGTTTTCCAACCTTCACAGCACATATTTTACATTAGAAAAATCCTGCGACACACCACCAAACAAAAATGTCACAAAAAGTATATAAAATAAAATACATTTTTAGTAATTAAGTAAAATTGAACAATTCCTATGGCACACCTGATGATCTCTCACGGCACACTGATGTGCCACGGCACAGTGGTTGGGGATTACTGCTCTCGACTGTTTGGAACAAAAACCTGCAGCCACATGGCCCGTTGTGGAATAGTTTGGATATACCTGACCTAGGATGTCCTGGTGCCATGTGCACTGACAGACACCCTCATGTTCAAACACAAGTATGGCAAAACTGATTGCCCGTGCAAATTTTGCAGTCCCCCAGCAGAACAATAGAGTCGTCAGTACAGGCACTTCCAACACGCAGGCACAGAGCCAGGGAGCAATTAATATGTCCACACCTGCCCTCTGCCTCTCATGCAACTCCACCATGGTAGAGGGTCCAGCCCCTCTTGAAGAGTTTGGTCCAGAGCCAGAGCAATGCATAGAGGCGAGCCCAACTATATCTAGCCGGTATCTCTCCACCTCACGCACAAGCTCTGACTCCTTGCCCATCTCATTTGTTTTGTTTGATATTTAATCTCAGTTTGTTCTTAGTCTTACAAGTCTTAGTTCATATGTCTAAATGCATAATTTAAAATATCTGTCTATCTAAAATCAAAGTCGGTTCCAGTCTGTGTATAAAGAGTTGACTCGAACGGTTTGACCCTTGCAGTGTTCAACCATAAAAGATCAAACCGTGTTCATGAAGTGGACGTGTAGAAGTATTTACATTAAAGAAAGTGGAACCCGCACATTTGGTAGAAGAATCAGGAGACTCTGGTTCCTGATCAATAATCTTATCAACGTCTCGTTTAAACTTCCAGAAAAAGTGAGCTGCAGAGACAAGCAAGAATTTAACACAGAGCTGACGACATCTGACAGACTCATGACATGCTGAGTCATGGAAATTATTCACAAAGGAAACTCTGAAAACCCAGTTGGACTCTACTGGAGTCTGACTCTGTTGGCCTTTGCTAAAACTATGATTTTAAATATTAACTAATTGTTAATTTCCCACAAATTATGTTGAAAACAGAATAAAACCTTTGAACATTTAACTCATTAAAGGTATGTTGCTGTTTTATTTCAGTTTTTCTCAGTTTGTTCAGTTCATGTGGAGCCTGAACAGTTGTCCTGCTGTGAAACTGTAACGTTTCTTAGTAACTGCTCCAGTGTCAGACTGGGACCAGGACCAGGACCCAGTCCTCAGCAGTAACAGTTTCTCAGCTGCAGCTTTAATTAATCAAAGTTTGGCTGATGTCCTGCTGCTCGCCTCATCTATTCACACCGAGCTAACGGTAACCACGGTGACACTGCTTAACGAAGGGCCATGGACACGCCCCCCTCCCCTCCTCTCCCAGCCATAATAAAAGACCAATTAGAGAAGAGGATTAAGGCGCTTCACGTCTACACACAAATTACCATTAATCAAATAGTCACACTATGTGTGTGTGTGTGTGTGTGTGTGTGTGTGTGTGTGTGTGTGTGTGTATTCTCCACAGTGAATAGTGATGAGCTCCAGCCTCAGTATGAAGTCGCATAATTGCTGCAGGTGATTCTGATCAATAACACACCCACTGGCGACTTCAGCCAATAGGAGCAGCCGTGTGTGTGTGTTTGTGTGCAATAAAAATGCGACTCATCAATAAAGATTAGCATAGATAAACATAAATAAACATAAGAGGAAGAAGCCCAGTTCATCACCATCCTCATCATTCTCAGCCTCGATGAATCGTTGGTTCCATTCAGGTTTTATAAAAACTGGTGAGAGAAATGTCTCCATACCTGAGGGAGGCGATATAACATCTCTGTGAAGCCAATTAGAGGCTGACAGGATGTTTATTTGTTTGAGTATTTAAACAGTAATTCAGGTTTTTAGACAGGAACACATACAGATATGAACCAGATGTGAATGTCTCTTTTTTTTAGTTAGACATGTTTTTTACATTTACATTTAGACTCACAACGGTTACATCAGCTCCACAGCTGCAGCATTATTCAGACTATTTCTTAATTTCTTTTTTATTTCTAAAATTCAAATTTCCAAAAGTCTAAACCTTATGATGTTTATGTGAAATAATGTAAGTCCAGTTAAAGTGATGAATTATTATGAAGCTGAAACATTTTCAGTTCTTTCCTACATCAAATATTTGTTTCCTTTGTTTTTACTTTTCATCCAACATGAGCAAATATCTTCTTCAGACAGAAGAACAAGCTGTTGTTCAGTATCAGGAGTTCAGGAGATCACAGTCACTGACTTAAATGTCAAAACAGGGGAGGTGGAGGTTCAGGTGGAGGAAAGGACATCACATGACAGAGGCAGGCTGAACTAGAGGGCAGTATAACACCTGTCTTCAGCAGAGCGCGTGGAGCAGGGTGGCGTGTCCAACTGGAGGAGGAAGTGGAGCCGTCAACAAGCTCTTCAGGAACCAGCTAAAACCATCTGCACCTCAGTCAGATCAATCACTGTTGGTCGAGAGGAAACATCATCATTCATGTGACTCTTGCAGGTGGAGGCTAGGGCCATTTCTCAAATGCGAGAGTGTTTCCTTGGCAGAAGTCGTATGCTACAGAGATGAGGATACACACCTCACTAGCATTTGAATCAAGTACAATTGGAACAGACTAGTAAGTGTGGAAGTATACGTCAAACCTGCAAAAATACAAGCAAAAAAGAAAAACATTTATATAAACACATGGTTAATAAGTCATTACTGCTGCAACCGAGTAAAATAATGAGGGTATGATTCATCGACTTATTATAAACATGAATAATAGCGATGTGGTCATAACCACAACACAAACAACTGCAAACAAGCAATTTATTAACAGTGAATGTTCATGCTCATGGTTAAATTTACATCAATAACTCATGGAATAAATAAAGTACTTATTTAAATGAGTATTGCTGCTGCTTCCCTTCCGCATCAATGTGCAGTGGAGAATTGTGGGTATTTTAACAATATCATGGATACATCAATGCAGCCTCAAAAATCCTACAAATCAAGGATTCTGTCCTTAATGAAATTTTAACACATCCTTGAGATTAGAACAGTGCTTGGCGAGACTCGATGACGTCTCTGACCAAAGAGGAGAGAGGAGAGTTTGTTACCTGGATACAACTCTGGACTCAGTCACCTTCATCTGATGATGGAGGTCAAAAGTCACGACCACCATGGAAACATCACTAACAGCACTGATACTGTGTCCTAAAAAAGTAAAGAAGTTGTATGAGCACATACTGTTAAATAAATTATCTTTCAAAAATTTCAACCGGAGCAAGTCATAACCGCTACTCACACACTCATCACAGGTAGTGTCACTGGAAGGCGGCACCACAGAAGAAGAATATTTTGGAAAAATGGCAGAATATTCTGACGGAGGCAGAACAGCGAGGCCGAAAGCATCGAAAATTTGGGAACATTTCACCGAAAAAGACAGAGAATCCCCTATCTTGGTGGAAGTCTAATGAAGGAAAGTATCCATGTCTTGCATCACCAGCCCGTTCATTCTTGCTACTTCTGCTCCATCTGAGCGACTGTTCTCAGCAGCTGGGAACATTATCTCAAGGAAGAGAGCCAGCCTCACGCCCGAGCATGTTGATATGCTTAAAAAAAAAAAAAAAAAAAAAAATCTAAACTTTTAGTCAGTCATTTGGGCTGATTATTCTTTTTGTTTATATTTGCAGCTTTATTTAAAATGTTGGACTTGGCACTTGGTAGTAAGATTTCAAATAGGATGGATTTTTTTTTTCTTTTTTTTTTTTTTGAGCCTTTTAAACTTGAACATCACTTTAAACAAAGTTTTAATTTTTTGTTCACCTAATAACATCCACAACAAATTAACTGCTGCTTCTATTTTTAGTTACTTTTTTGCATTTTATTAGCTTATATAAAGTAACATGCACTTTAATTTTATATTATTTTATTAAAGTGTGTGTGAGTTAAAAATACAGTTAATGATAATACCTTTGTTACATTCTGAATACGTGTTTCATGTGTCCTTTTCTTTTTTTTTTTTAATAATCATCACTAATCGACAAATTGAAAAAATAATCAATAGATTAGTTGATAACCAAATTAATCATTAGTTGCAGCCCTAATAACATCTTATATCACACTTTGTCTTTGAAGTGTTTTCATTGCCTTTGATAAATGACAGATTCTGTGAAATCAGACACAAGTAAAATACTTTAAAACTAAGAACAGTACTTTATTACTTTATAGTAGTGATACTCTGTCAGTAATCTTACACTTCGTTTAGTTGTCACATGAGTTAAAAATCCAAAATATGTCAGGAGGAGTTTTCTGATGAAGAATTGAAAATCCCTCCTCCTCTTCTGTCTCCTTCAAGGTTCTTCAAACAGGAGCTGCTCTGGATTTAAAGCATCTGATCTTTAAATATGATTTTATCTCCCTGCAGAGGAGACATTTACTCTGACAGGTCGACGTCTCCCCTGAGGAGGAAACTTACCTCCTCCTCCTCCTCCTCATCTTCCTCTCATCTCCTCCTCTCTTATTATCTCATGTCATCTCTCTTCATCTCCTCCCTCTCCTCCTTCACCTCATTTCTCCTCTCCTGCACTTTCATTCTGATACTTACAGTGATTTACAGGCTGACTCACCACTGTGTGTGTGTGTGTATGTGTGTGAGTTTGTGTGTGTGTGTGTGTGTGTGTGTAGATCAGTCCAAGCCACGTGATTGTCTGTGGTCACTGTTGAAACATGAGCAAGGATTGAATGTGTGTTTGTCCTGAAGGAGGCGCTAACATGTTTTGACCTTCCGTTCTGTTGTGTTCGCAGTTGTAGTGTGTGTGTGTGTGTGTGTGTGTGTGTGTGTGTGTGTGTGTGTGTGTGTGTGTGTGTGTGTATGTGTGTGTGTCCACAGGGTGGTGCTGTCCCTTTTGGCATTTTCACACCTAGTGCAACGAGGCTAGCTAGTTAACAAGCTGACAGCAATGTTTGACGACATTTGGAAACTTGACTGGTAAACAAATAGATGCTATTTTAGCCGTTTTAGCAAAAACATGTGCGCACGTGGACAGTCGACATAGCATCAGTTGGAGAGAAACATGTTTCATTTCTAAACAACACAAACTGGTTTGGAGACATGAAAGTGAAACATCGACTGTATTAATTGTACAACATTACTGTATTGTATTATTAACTATATTATTAACCCCCATGCCCACATTACAAACTGTATGTCCCTGCACAAATGGAAAACATCCAATCAGAACAGAGATACATAAATGCACACACACACACACACACACACACACACACACAATAGTGCTGCTGAGCTCTGACTGCAGCCCAGTGACCGAGTGTGAATATTGAGCTGACTTATCTGGTCACACACGTGCATGCACACACACACACACACACCAGGATTATAGAGACCACAGCCCTGGGATTTCTTTATTTGGGAGTTCTTCCCTCCAACACACACACAGTCTGACTAAGGTTTGTGTGAAGCTTCTTATCAGTAAAGTTTCCTCCTGTGCTTCGTTCCAACTGACGCAACTGTAATTTCATGCTCTCTGTTTCCTGTGCAGACTTTGTGTGTGTGTTGGTTGATTATTATTCAAATGTTCTGACAGAACAAAACACACGGAGGAAATAAAAATAAAGACATGTCACGCTGCAGTGAAAGTGTAAATGAGCTGCAGTTCTGCTGATGACCATTAGAGGCTGCTGTGATCAAACTGAAACTACAAACAAACTGAGTGTTTTCTTATCGTCTGTAACGTAAAAGTCGATACCCAAATGCTCAAAGATTCTCCCGCTGGTTACATATCTAACATTAGCATTAGCATTAATGTTAGCATCATTGTCAGCTTTAGAATAGAATATTTTTATTTGTCCCACAAGGAGAAATTTATCTGTTTGATAGCATAAACGAATCACAAAAAATAGATTAACAGGAAATGAAAAACCTAGAAGAAAATAACTAAATAGTTTATGAATAAAAGAAAAGGTGCAAGTCTCCAGAGATGAGGAGGAAGGCTTGTTGGTCAATGTTTTCAGCTGGGACATGACAGAGTTCACAGGTAGCTGTAGCGTCAAACAACAGCGAGTTATCACGATGACTTGCGAGAACTCCTCTGGATGTAGAACGACCAAACATTCACAGCGAGTAGCTCAATGTCCTGTGAGCAGCGCTGCTCAGTAACACTGATGATCCGGGGTTAGTCCATCTCTCTTTAATAAACATCGTGATCCCCGACACTGACATCATGTGTCTCAGTGAGACACATGAGGCTGCTCTTGTAGCTGGTCAGCACTGTGGCTTCTTCATCTTATGGGGAGAGATCGTACATTCCCTGTCACAGACGGTTTGATGGTTTGCACTGTCTTTTTCTTATCACAGTGCTCCACTCCTACTCTGCGTCCCCTTCTTCTCTGCCAGGATCTGGGGTCTCTTGTTGGGTCACATCCTTGAGCAGCACAGTGACATCAGTTGATCACCTGAGCGACAATAGGGCAACGGTTCAACGGCTTTCTGGTTGTCATAGTCAAAAACAAAAAGAGGCGAAAAAACATGAGAAAAAAAAAACATGAGAAAAAAGCCATCCTGATAAAAAGTAATAACGGCTCCAGTCAAAATGTTGAAAAGTTTGGGCAAGAAATAAGACACTGCAGTCAAACTGGCTGCCACTCATTCGGCACCATGGCAACAACAAAGAATTTAGCACGTGTTAGCAGGTTTCACACCGTCAACATCCTTCACCACATCTGGAATCAGAGTCAAAAGACACAGACCTGGACCTGTATCTAAACTTGGACCTGGGAGTAAATCTGAACCTGGACCTGGATCCTGAGCTGGGACACTTCAGTGTATGAAACATGGACTAATCTGAGCTTTAATAAGAATTCAGTGTCTGAGTTCAAATATTTCCTGAGATTTTCTTCTGGTGAATTAATTTTTTATAAACGACATTGTAGATCAACACAAAAACAAACTTTATTTACAAAGACACAACGCTGAACACAACGTGAATAAATAGAAATTAAACATGTGCAGTGCGAACCTTTGTCACTTTACAGGCAGAAAGAAAAAACTGTGGAATGAATCTTTAAATCTCAGACTCATATTCACACTCATTATGACAATAAAGTTGATCTGAGACGTCACCAGGAAGTTCTCTGTCACTGACCTACAGATTGTTCAAAATAAAATATTATTAAAGCTCCCGCTGATGATCCACATGTGGATTACAGAGTACAGTCAATTGATGTGTGAGATCTCTGGGGGTGGGGCAGGGGGGGCGTGTTCACAGCGACAGGTGAGGCTTCCTGTATGTCTGATTGGTGATAGATAGGCGGGTCAGCCGGGCACCATAGTAATCCACAATGTAGTTCGATCCGTCTGCAGGACCCACGATCTGCAGGTGGATACAAGGACACAACAACAGGTGACTGTCAACTGAACTTTATATTGTCACATGACCATCTCTTGACCGCACTCACCTGCATGGCGATGAGTATGAAGTCAATCAGAGTCCCAACACCACAGAAGCCAACAGTGCAGAACTTCAGCAGCCCTGAGTCCAGTTACAGAGTTTAAAGTTAGATGTTATTTTACAGACAACTGACTGTGTGTGTATGTGTGTGTGCATGTTACCAAGAGCAGGGTATCCAAGGTAGAAGCGATCAGCTCCCAGCCAGCCCAGAAACAGAGACAGGGCCACAGCGACTCTGTATGAGTAACCGCTCCTGAGAGACAAACCATAGTAATCACTATCAGCTGAGTGTGTGTGTGTGTGTGTGTGTGTGTGTGTGTGTGTGTGTACTCACACATTCCTGCAAGAGATGGTTTTGTTGAATCCGACCTCTGCCCCAGTGAACCTAAACTCTGATCCATTAGAAAGACGACAGCTGATGTTTGGAGCCGGGAGGCACTCCACTGTAACATATATAACATATAGATAATTGTAAAATGTATGTGTGTGTGTTTGTGTATGTGTGTAGATTGACTGACACAGACACACAGTCATCAACTAGCAGTAGGAGACGTTTCACCCTCTACAGTCTTCCTCATTGATGGACAGCAGTTACCATGACGACCATCGTTAACATAATCATGAGCTCCCAGTGATCATCAGTGACCCTAACGAGCTTCGTTAGACACCTGTGGACACTGAGACCTGCTGTGTCCACCACAGAGGTGACTGAGCTGAGGAAGACTCAGGGATGAAGGTCTACATCAATCCAGCTGCTGTTCTACAGACATCAGATCACACCGGACCACAGGTGTCCCCCCACTCACCCAAGGCCTCGGCGTCCCTGCAGTTCTCCGGTTCCTGAGTGGCCTCGTCGATCTTTGGATCGTTACAGCGAAACATGAGCAGAGTCAAGGAGACACACCTGAGACACACACCTTGTAACTACTGGCACGTTACTACAGTATTAGTACTTTACGTGTAACAGAGTACGATAACATTACTGCGGTACTGTTTAATGTCGACTCTTCTCCTATGGTTGTTGTTGTTGTTGTTGCCTCAGCACGTTTGTGTTTCCGGGTTAATTAACACATATCTGATCATTTCAGACCATAATCACGCTCCGTGTTGTTTGTAACATAAACAAACCAAGAATAATCAAACTAAACCAGCCATTTATAAACACTTGGGAACATTTCAACGGCCGTTAGCCTCGGAAGCTAACCGTGACTAGCCGCCGGTTCCGGTCGATAATCCGGGACGTGGCGGACTGAAGGATACTGTCCCAGCCTCAGGTCCTTGCAGTAGTCGACTTCCTCCGTCACCGCCACTGTTAGAACCGAGTAAACACAGTAAAACAAGAGGCTCCACATCCCGGAGCGTAAACACAGCAGCCGTCTCCAGGAGGACGCCATGACTGCTCTGTCACGTGACGCAACGCTGCCTTCGTGGCGCTGCGCAGAGTGGTACTTTACGCTTCTACAGAGACTAATGACAGGCGAATAAAATTGAATAAAAAGTATAGTTTTGGTTCTGTTGTTATAATTAGTAATGTTTTTAAAATGTTAAAATGTTACATTAAACTGACCTCAATGCTAAACAAAATCATTTAATTCTGTCATGCTAACAACATACAGGAGATATAATAAATCTAATTATAAATGTGTGTACTACTAAAGTTAGTCCATAAACACACACACACACACACACACACACACAACGATTTAAACGATTTTTAAAAGGTTTGACAAAATAACTTAAATTACATGTTACATATGTTAGTGATACGTTAGTGATGGGTTTTTGTTTTGCTGCTTAGATATCACCACCACCACCACCACCATCATCATCATCATCATTATTATGTCCTCAGCGGTTGTGTTTTTCAGTTACAGAGATTTTTAGTTTTCCCCATGGTCCATGAATGCAGCATTAAAGCGACCAGGACTGAAAGACGATCCAGCTGCTGAGAGTTTAATCCGGACCCGGACCCGGTACTCCGTGTTTCCTGTGAGTCCTGCTCGGTATGTGTGTGTCTGTGTGTGTGCCTACGTCTTGTGTGACTTTAACAAACTCGGTTTTATATCAGACGCAGTTTCAGCAGCAGGTTAGCATGTTAGCAACTAGCAGCTAGCGGCTTTTAGCGGAGAAGTTGGAGCCGCGGACAGTTTGAGTTTTATTAGTTTCAGAGAAGTTTTCAGGGATTAAGAGTCTGAGACCGCAGCGACTCGGACCTGGTGGACCTGAGCAAACCGGAATAAACATGATTTAACGTGATTTAACGTGAATCTATGTGTATAAATGTGTGTGAGCCTGTGGCAGCAGCGGAGATGCACCTGTCCCTCTGTGAACCTGCTGAAGTTAAAAACTGTTTAAACTAAAACTTACATCAAAACGTTTAAAAGTTGAAAATCTCACGGAGCCGTTTAATTATTTACTCACTTGGAGTACATTTATTCCCAGTTTCACCTTCCCCTCCTCCCCCTCTCTCTGAGTTTCACTTCCTGATTCTCACAGGTGAGTCTCACACGCTGAGAGCTGCGGGTGTGGGTGCGCGCGTGCGCGTGTGTTTCTGTTTCTCCCGTTGGAGCTGAAAACAAAGTTCGATCTGTTCAACTGAGACACAAAAAGACACAGGTTGAGTCCATTCATTTTCTCTGTTGGTCCGTGACCGGATTTTCTTTAAGGTCCAGAGGCAGATCCAGGATCACAGACGGATCCAGGACCAGAGACGAATCCAGGACCAGAGACAGATCCAGACCCACAGGGACCATGTTTGAAAATGTCCCCACAGGTGAATCTCGACCTGTTGATAGAGTGTCTGTCCTTGTTTCCTTGTGTCTGCACGTCCTCATGTCTTCTGTCCTCATGTCCTTAGTGTCCTCGACAGAGCGGCAGCAGGTCCTTGGGGCTCTTGACCGCCTTCACTCCAAACTGGTCCAGAGGGAGGACTGGACCCACAGTGACACCCTGGGGACGCTGAGGGACACCCTGCAGAGTCCTCTGTTCAGTCACATCTTGACTCTGCAGCACTCCATCAAACAGCTGAGGCACCAGGTCAGTCCACTTGTCCATCATGTGTCCATCTGTGTGTCCACTGGACCAGGGTCTGCTTAGTGAGATCATGTGGTGAACCATTCTGAGGTCCAGGCTACTCCTGGACTTCCTTGTTTCTCTGGTCTAGTTGAGACCAGTTAAGTCTAGGTAGATCTAGTTTGTGCCAGTTGTGTCCAGTTTGATCTTTTTGTGTCCAGGATGGTCCATTTGAGTCCAGCTGAATCCAGTTAAGTCTAGTTTGGTCCATATTTAGCCGCTCTATGCTATCCCTTAGTTTGTGCCACTATGAAAAATTACAAGAGCAGGATAATGATCCATTTTCATTAAATGTGCAATTATTCACAAAGATGGCAAATGACCTGATCTGATTATATTGTGTTTATTAGCCAATACTTGGCCCTTCAAGCAGCTACATATATGAAAGATGTTACATGTGTATGCATATCTGTTATGTACATGGATTAATGCTTTATAACTATCATTTGACTGAATGCTTAAATTGTTTGCTGTTTGTTGTTGTTATTAGTGTTACAAATTGTTCACATACATAATAAAAAACAAACAAACAAACAATTTACACAGAAGAATGGGATAATTGATAATTGTCTGATTAGCACCCGACACATTTTTTCAGCTTCATAGCTGAGGCACTTGTGTGGGTATGGTTGTTCATTTGTAAGCTTTTTATCCACAAAGTGAAGTGAACAAAGAAGGTTGTTTGCATGGGGGTTGTTTTTCAAGGTTTGATTTTTTATTTTTTTTTAACCAGAGTCTCAGAGCTTTGTCCTGTTTTGGAGGTCGACGCAGGTTCACTGACACAGTAATTTGGGTTGATGTTCGAAACATGCCTGCATTAAAAACTACCCCATAACTCCTCCGATTTTATAAATTTATCACTAGCTAACAGTACAATAACTACCACACAACTACTGCAAAACTCCCAACACAACTTCCGGTCCTCAGCGGAAGTTCAAACGCCAATGAAAGTGCTTCTCTGACGCACAGGTTGTCTTACATGTCAGCGTGTGTTTTTCCCTCAGTTCGGTCTTTCAGGCAACATGTGACCTCATCAGGTGTTTCTCTGCAGTTTCAGTGTTTAATGTCAGAATGACCTGCCAGGCTCCACCGGGCTGCTGGCATCCTGTCAGGTGACGGCTCCTGGGCGGCGCTGTGACCTGTGAGGGGCCGAGCAGGGACATTGAGACTCCCCCCCACCCCCACCCCTCCCTGTGGGGCCCATCAGTATGCAGCTGCCGCCCGTCCTGACGTGGAGCCTCACAGTAAACAATCTGCAGCCAAATTAAGATAATGGCCATAACCGTCAGCGGGCTTCATATTCTAAGTGCTGCGAAGGTCACAGCGAGTCTATGAATGCGGCGTGCAGCCGGCGGAGGGTATATGAAGCAGGACTTCTCTCTCTTTCTTTATTTATCCCCCCCGGCCCCCCCAGCTCTCTGCGGATCTATCAAGCTTTAATATCCAGTGTCTTGGTTTGAGTAACGGCCTTGTCGAGGCGTATTGATGAAATGGCTCAGGATCCTGCTCCGTCAGCCTCAACACACTGATCCACAAAGTGAGAGGAAAGGTCATTAATACATTACTGTTCACACACGGAGCTGCACAGGAACGCATCGATCCACGCTGCCCCCCTCAAACCTCCTCACTGGGCACTGCATGTCCTCCCACAGGACGACGCCCCCTACCCGTCCAGCTCTGTCTCTGCAAATGCTGCTGTCAATTTATTACTACTGAAATTAGCATGCTAACTGTTAGTGTGCTAGTTGTTGTTATTGTAGACCTTACCTCAGAGATAAAATTTTTAAATAAACTTAAATGAACTCCAAACTGCACCGTGGGAAAATTAGCAGATAAATGTGTGAGAATGTGAGAGTTTATCTGCTCTGTGAGACAATAACTGAATTGTTACTCCTCAAACAGAACATGAGTACGACAAGAATGAAGAATCAAACTATATAAAACAAGTTACAGTCTGAAGGAATGAGCTAGCATGATAACTCATGCTAGCTCTGTTAGCATGCTAACTGTAAGCTATGTCTCATCGACAATCAACGATTTCCTAAACCACATTACAACTTTACAAAGACTTTTAAATGTCACAACTGCAGCAATAAGAACTAGAATAATAATTAACAATAAACAATACCTTAAACATCAACAATAAACAAAATGATAAACAACAACAAAAAGAATAATAAACATATACATAACAATAGTAAAGAACAACAGTAAGTAGATGATAATAAAACACGATAACAAACATATGACAGACGTTGAAGCAGAATCAGCAGTTTTTTTGATGTTTGTTTGTTTGTTTATGTTCAGCCAAAGTACAATATGACATCATCCTCTTCCTCTTACCCCTCCTCCTCCTCAGCTAACCACGATGCCTCCTGACGCCAGCAGCAACTTCACGTTCTCCAAAAGGGGTCAGCTGATCATGAGTGCAGCGAATCCTGTCAGCAGCCCAGTCCCACCCACTCTGTCCGCCTCCTCCTCCATCTTGACCAATGGTTCATCTCCGCCCATTCATCAGCCTCCGCCCCCGTCTGACCTCCTCAAGAACTGGATTGTTGCCGCCGCCAAGGTGGACGGAGCCGCGACGCACACTGCGTCCATATCGACACACACACAGTTTGGTGTGCTTAAATTCACTGTGTGTTATGTGTGTGTCTGTGTGTGTGTGTGTGGGTGTCTCTGTGTGTGTGTGCTCGTGTGTGTTTGCAGGGCCGTCACACGGAGCTGGTCAGTCTGACCCGCCCCCTCACCGGCGGTCTAGGCTTCAGCGTGGTCGGTCTAAACCCAACAGGAAGCAGCAGTCACGGTGTCTTTGTGAAACACGTCCAAGCTGGAGGCGTTGCACACAGGTTTGACCTGAGGTCATGTGATTATTATGTGATGAAGGAGACATGATGGCAGCCACATCAGTCTGGTTTTGTCTTTAATAATTAAGAACATTATTGTCACCAAATGAAGTTCTGTTGTTGCAACATGGACTCAGCGTTGTTTCGCTGTGATGTAGTCGTGGCATCATTGTGATTGCTGTGTCTTGTCTCTGCAGGGACGGACGTCTACAGGAGCGGGACCAGATCCTGGTGATCAACGGTAGCCCTCTGGAGCCGGGGATCAGTCAGCAGCATGCACTGAGTCTCCTGCAACAGCCAGGAGACACGGTGGAGTTGGTGGTGGCCAGGGACCACCCCTCTACCGCCACAGCTCTGCCCACCACCACCACTATCAACACGGTGAGGCCATTTTTATTTACAGTCTCCATCTTTATATACTGTCTCATCTTTATATATAGTAAGTGGTTTGCCGCTGATTCATTGGATTGATCCAATGAGTTGACGTCTCTGGACTTGTTTTGTCTGATTGACTAAAACACATGGGTTTCAGTTATTTCAGTTGTAACAGAAAGGCAATTTAAAGGTGACGGAGAATTAAAAAAACGTTTTTACTTCGTCTTTGTTGTAGAATGGTAGTCCACTCACGGAACATGCGCTAAGTGCTAGAAAATCTGAACATTGTATTTTCATAGAAATTTAGAAATGCCAGGACATTTCTAAATTTGCGAATTTCCATGAAAATACATGAAATATGAAATGTTCAGAATTGTATTGTCAATGTCAATTTCCAAAATGGTTGTGCGTGACATCCCCCCACCCCCCTCTCTGAATCCATTCCCTCCCCTTCAAAGGTGATTAGCTGTAAAAAGATGGTCTGTCCATGTTCCGGTGAAGTGATGTTCATTTGAGTGACAGTGAAGGAGCCAATCAGTGTCAAGTGCTTGTATTTCATAATGAGGTTGCCAGTTAAGACTGAAAAGATGCCAAATAGGTGCAAAACCACATATTTTAAAATCCTCACCCTAAAATATCTTCTAAGAGAGGTTTTTATGAAACTTCTGTGGCGTTACACATCCAACCAACATTTTATTGTGTATATGTCACATCACAGAAGGATCAAAACCCCGTTTAACCAGTCTCTGTCACCTTTAAAATTCAACAGCTGACAAAAGCATGTTATTACTGATAATTGTTTCTGTTTGAATAAAGAATTGATTATGCTGATTGATCACTGTATTTATTATTGTAACAAAGACAACTCCTGTAGAAACGTACAGAAATATCTCAGGTTCTGATTGTTCACATACTGTTTTATAAAAAGTGTGAACAGTTTCGTGATAACAGTCTTATCAGTGATGTGAGCTGCTGTCGTCATGGCGACAGTTTGCTTACTCAGCTGCAGTAAAGTCCAGATGGAGGTTCAGGTCCGATACTAAAGTTTTACTGCCTGTTGTTGGAGATGAACAAGTGACGATGTGAAAACAAGTGTTTTAGCTTCAGGTCAAAAACAGCAAAGTTCAGTTTGATTTGATGTTCAGGGTCACAGAAAATAAACACTGACATTTACGCATGCACTCACTCACTCACTCACACACACACTCATTCACTCATTCAGCAGCTCTGCGGAGGCGTCAGTCAGGTCACTTTGAGCTGCGTCTTTGTGTCGGGAGTGAGACCTCCCGTCTGCGATGAAGCTGCTGACTGCATCTCACATCAGTTTATGACCTTAACGCTGACAGGAAATCAGGTTAGCTCCATGCTCGCAGCACCGCTCTGACAATATGCGTTTAAGTCTGAGGGGAGGAGCAATCGATGAGGGTCGACGTGACAGACCGACAGGAGGGAGGATGGAGAAATGAGGGGAAGGACATGATGATGATGTCACCATCTGTATTGAGGTCAAAGGTTAGAGGTCAAACATGGAGACATTCAGCTTCTCAGAGTCGTGCGATGTTACTTTACTGCTGGTGTTTCTCAGATATCTGATGGCTGTGCCGGTGAGAATATGGCGTCTGATGCTGGCAGTGATAATTTCCTCGCCTCATGAAACCAGAAAGGTGATGGCCAGGGAGCGTAGCAGGTGGAGATGATCTACTGCAACCACAGTGAGAGACTGTGTGAAACTCAGGACATACAGGCTACTGTAGCAGCTGTTGTAGAAAACCCACCAGATGAGCTCAGTTCTATCTCTTCTTTCAGAAATTCCAGAACAAACAGACGCTGTGTTTTATCTGCAGCTTTTTCTGGATCTGAATCTGCTGGACCTGGTACCAGGTCTGACAGAGGTCAGTCCAGGTCCACTTCCCGTCTGAGACCATCAGAAGATGAATTTTACATCTGATTTATCTTCTGATGAATCATCTTCATCTTCCGTAATGATGTTTCCTGTCAAGAGGAAAAGCCACGTCTGAGCAGAGGAACATGTTGTAGATGCTTTGACAGGCTGATGATGATGAGGTGGAGTTGGATCATGTTGTAGATGAGCTACATTCTCAGTGAAACTCAGTGAGTTATTGGGCTGAAAACAGCCCAATAACTCAATAAGGAAGTGAGAAAGTTTGACATTTAAAGAACGAGAGCAAAGATTTCAGGAAGACAAACGATGCGGTCACACAGCGGAGCAGGTCTGGACTGTTAATGTGAGCATAGGATCACAGGTTAGCTGCAGCCGTAATGACTCTGCCCCGCTGCATTGTTGGGTCATTATCGCACAGAATTACACTGTCCCTCTTGTTTGTTACCCCCTCCCTCCCCGGCCCGTTGGATCAAGGCCACGTCCTGCATACCAGGCCGCCATCCTCCTCCTTTTGTTTTATTCATGTGTCGTTTCTATCGAGGTCACGTTTAATGGAGCCCAGGGCATAAAAAACACAACTCTGGATGAGGTTTTATCACTGCTCACCAGCCCGGCTCTGAGGCTGGTGGATTCAGGCGAGTCACAGCCAACGTGGCGGCAGTTGCAACTTGCCTGAATCCACGTGGCATCAAAACCTCCCAGCTCCTGTTTCTGCTCGGTGCAACAGCCGCAGGAAGCTGGTGTCTGTAAAGTGTCCCATAAAGATGGATGTAAATCAGCCGTTCGATATTATTTTACAACTTTTGTCTATTTAGTGAATATTATCCCAACATCGATTAGGACAGCGAGTCGGAGAACACACTCTGGAGTTGGGAGGTAATTTATGTCTCTCCTAAAAATGATGGAAAGCAGACAGAACAGGGATAAAACATAACAGATTGTGCAATTAAAGAAACCTGAAGGGGCCTTTAAAACCATGACAATGAGGAAAATGAACTTAAGTAGAAGCTATGGAAGTAGAAAAAAACTCTGTAAACTTTTCTGTGAACTTTAAAATCTGGTCAGTTGACAAACATCAGCTCAAAAATGGCTCCTAAAGGTCAAAACACAGTCATCGCCTCCTGGTGGCATGAATGCAGTCTCTTGACTCTGGATGATGCCACATCGTTAAGATGGCAATGCTTGTGTCTTTATATACAGTCTCTGTCTTTATATACAGTCTCCATCTTTATATACAGTCTCTGTCTTTATATACAGTCTCTGTCTTTATATACAGTCTCCATCTTTATATACAGTCTCTATGTTCATGGAGCTGTGATGAAGCTCCACCCCCTGACTACCACATGACCTGAAGTCTCGAGCCACCCCGGTGCAGTTTCCTCTAACATGATCGTAGTGAAGTAGCGGTCCAACCTCAGACTGAATAATCACCTGAACTTCTGCAACATCGTCTTCATCACAACCTGTAGACTTGATCAAACACACCAAGTTGAAACTTATGACAGTATCGATTTAACGCAGCTCTGATTTACTCGTATTTTTGCCACAAACTGACTCAGAGAAAAAATATCACCACAGACACAAACATAGTTTCCACATGATCATAGGTTCAGATCCACATTAACCTCAAGGCAGCGTTGTGGTGACAGATCTGTTGGAGAGCAGAGCCTCCACCTCTGAGGAGGAGAAGGGTGTTTCATTACTGAGGAGGAGCTGCTCCATCAGATCTGAGCTGTAATGAGACCAGAGTCAGAGTTGAGATTACCTGCTGCTATAACACTTCAGCAACGACTTGCACCTTTTACTCTGCTGCTGCGCCCCCTGCAGGCCAACGCAGCACGACTTCATACACGGATAATGACGAACTGATGCTGATCATTCTTCATAACTGTTTGACTCCTTACAAGCAGCAAAGCGTTAGTCCTCAGTCATCGTGTTGTGGAACATGTGTCTGTCAGATGCTGTCACACTGAACTGTCTGTCGCCCCCTGTAGGATCATTGGGGTCATGTGGAGGAGATCCAGCTGGTCAATGATGGATCTGGTTTGGGCTTCGGCATTGTGGGAGGGAAGACAAGCGGCGTGGTTGTCCGCACACTCATCCCAGGCAGCGTGGCCGATAAGGTGGGTCATCTTCACATGTTCTCCACAGGAGGACACTGCAGCAGCAGCACCATTTAAACGGCTTGGACAAATGTTACATAGTCTGCTAATGCATCAAGTTGTTGTTCATCTTGTGATCAACCTTAAAAGAAGAAGAAGAATATGATGTAGTGGTTTTGGTTGTTTGTACAAAACCCAAATGTTTGCAAATGCCACAATTACATTAAATATAATTACTATAATAATATTCTAGTACTTTGCAAGTAAACATCTGTAGAAAGGCTTGTCTTCACTGTCTGCAGCAGATTTATTTCTTGTAGACACAGCAGCTTTCTTCATGTTGGACATCAGTGAACCAACTGAAACATTACTGAGCAGTTTTAACTAAAGACAGAGACATGAACAGAGGACAGATTTACTGTGAAGCTGATGAAGGATCCAGGTTTGATCTGAGCTCGTAGCAAAGCAGCTTGACATCCTCAGAGTCTAACCTGAGATCAGAAGAAGTTTCCTGCAGAAACATCAGTAAGAAGAGGACGTCAGCAGGAAGTCGACTGAGGGAAGAGGGATAGAGAGTCTCTGGAAGAGGATTAATTAGATCAATTAGAATAATTGGAGCAGATGGATTTTTCTGCAGCTCTGAAGTTTTAACTCACTTTTATTTTTCGTCTTCATCCTTCTCTCCTCCGTCTTTATTTCACAGCAGCAGGAGTTAAACACTGATCATTCATCAGTTTGTATCTGTTACTGCACAGTGCCCCCGCTGCAGGAAATACATGTATCTTCATACTGTCTCCTCTCCCCCAATCAGGACGGCCGTCTCCACACGGGTGACCACATCCTTCGCATTGGGGCGACGCCCACCAGCGGCCTCACCAGTGACCAGGTTGTCAAGGTGCTGCAGGGGTGTGGGAGTCATGTGACCATGCTGATTGCCAGGGATCCTCAAGGTCAGAGGTCCATGGCTCCACCTCCTCCACCACCTCCTGACTCCGCCCCAGTCTCCTCTCTACCTCCCGGACCCCCTGAACTGCCTCTGGAAGGACCTGTCTCAACCCCTCAACGCCGGGTCAGCAAGACAGTAAGTGAGACGTCCATCTTGAGCCGCTGCCTCCAGGTGGCGCTGCAGCACAGACTGAAATCTGTGCATCTGTGTTTCAGCCAAACCTGGAGGGATATGAGATCCATGAGGTCGTTCTGACCAGGAAGGACGATCAGAGTCTCGGCATCTCCATCATCGGCTACAACCCACTGACCAGCCCAGGTAAGAGGGCGAGACGCTGACACAGCACACTCACAGCGATAATGTGGACACACACCATGACAGGTAGCACAGGAAGGATGACATTACAGTTGCATCACTTCAAACACTCAGGAAGCACACACGTCAAGAGACCTTTATTTTGAAGCCTCTTCAGGAGTTTTGCAGGTTTTTATTGTGAAATTGCCACACCACATTTACCATGAAGCAGCAGGGCTTTTTACTGTGAAGGGCTCAGCTCAGTGGTCAAAGCTGACTACCTGTTGTTGTGCTAAACATTACTCTGATGCTTCATCCTCAAATTAAACTCTCTCTTTCTCTGTGTGTGTTGGTTTCTCTTGCCTTCTCAGATGCTGTGGGCGTGTTTGTGAAGCACGTCGTCCCAGGCAGCCCCGCCGATCAGAGTGGAAACATCCGAGTTTATGACCGACTGATCGCAGTAAGAGCCTCATTTTTATCTCTGTCCTCGCACATTTGTCCCTTTGTGTCTTCGTCCATCAACCGTCTTCCTTGTCTCTGTCTCCACAGATGGACGGCATCAGTCTCCATGGCATGACCAACCAGCAGGTGCTGGAGGTGATGAAGCAGACAGGTCAGATAGTGGTTCTGACCGTGGTCCGGAAGAAGTCTAGAGGCCTGGAGAGATCGCTGGACAAAGGTAAACATGAGCATTGTCTCAGCAGCATCCTCCAAGGGCAGGAGTTGTTATGTCACAGGTGGAGACTAGTTCATCTCCTTTCAAAAGCTCCTTCAACAAATCCAGCTTCTTTTCCTGAGTTGTGAAAACTAAAGTAGTTGGATCCTTCACAGTCCAACATATCCCAAGCTTCATTGCAGCACAGATGACATTTGTGTTGTGGATGTGTAGTTAAAGCTAAAGGTCACATGACCACAGTAGTAGGAGCAGTGAAAAGGAGTGCATTTTTTAAATGAACCAAATTAAATTTTATCTGCAATGCATAAAATGTAGCTGAATTAATGGTCACAAACTTTTAGGAGCTTTTGTGGTAGACCACAGAGACCAGGTCTATGTGGGTCAGACTGGGTCCTCTGAAGGACACTGCTGAGATCAGGGATACAGCTTCTGTTACCATGGTGATAACACTCCAACCTAGTTCTAACTCTGATAAAGACGCAAATGAAGCCATGGAACAGGAACCTGCCTCAGTCAGAGAAGTTAACTCTGTGGAAAAGTTATCACAGCTTTTGTTCCACTTCCTGTCCGAGCCTCTGCTCTTGCTCCCAGATTAAGATGACAAATCTGTTTACAGCTCGGTGTAATTTCCCGGCACTGCGCCAGGCAGCGAGCAGCCATTCCTCCTGCAGCGGTCCGCCCAGATTAATCCTCTCACTTCAGGGTTATTTTTCGTGCTGCGCTGGGCGGCGGCCTGCAGCGGTCAGCTCCTCAGGCCGCAGCCGAGGAGAGAAGCTCTTATCTGCTCCAGACGTCTGTTATTCATTAGTTTCACTGCTTCTCATTCTGTGACTCTTATCTACAAACACATGAGGGGAAAACAAACAGTCCAGAGGTCAAAGGTCACACACTTTAACAAATTATTAACAGGCTCAAACCACACACACACTGTTTATACCAGGGGCCACGCATGTTCACATTTGTGTGTGTGTGTGTGTGTGTGTGTGTGTGTGTGTGTGTGTGTGTGTGTGTGTGTGTGTGTGTGTGTGTGTGTGTGTGTGTGTGTGTGTGTGTGTGTGTGTGTGTGTGTGTGTGTGTGTGTGTGTGTGTGTGTGTGTGTGTGTGTGTGCGCGTGTGCGTGCGCGTCTGTCTGTCTGTCTGTGTGTGTCAGTTGAGAGGACATCATCTCACGTGTCGCTGCGCAGGTCGACGGAAGTGCAGATGCGTTCGATGAAGCAGGAACCAACGTTTCCCAACCCAGTAGAGCTGAGCAGAGGTCTCACACGCACACACACACACACACACACACACACACACACACACACACTCAGCAGTGATGTCAGGAAGTTGACAGTCCAAACAAGTCCTGATGTCACACACACACTGTCTGGATATGAGTGTTCACACACACTCCTTAGCTGGGGACTTGTTGACTCATCAGCAGTTTCTAACTGTTGGAGTGTGTGTTTGTGGCAAACGCAAAATGACATCAACACATCTGTGAGTCGTGTGGTAGTCACCACATTCACCATTATCACATGTCACACGTGTGCTGGTAACGGGTCGCTGTAACACGTCTGTTCCACTTCAGACGTGTGTGGGCTTCAGACAAACCCTTGTGAATTGAACCAGATCAGGACTATTCAGTGATGATCAGCAGCAGCTCTGAGTTATGTCGTCTCCTTTTATTCCTCATTAGCTTCACTAAGTGGCAACGCTAACACTTAGCATGCAGCGGGCCAACGGATGTAAAGTATCCCGGCCTCTGACAGCCTTGCTGCCATGTATCACCCTGTTTATTCAGGCAAACGCCACAGATTAATTGTGCGGCAAAGGCTCGGGGTTAGCAATGCTAATTTAATCAGAGGCTGTTGTAACCACCCAGCTCCACATGTGGAGATCTGTGTGTGTGTGTGTGTGTGTGTGTGCGTGCGTGCGTGCGTGCATGCGTGCGTGTGTGTGTTTGTGTGTGTGTGTGAAGTTGCTTACTTCACAGTTTAGATCTGAGTCATTTTGCCTCTGACCGGTGAATCCCAATGAGCTGAGCGTTGTCACAGCAGAAACATACACATTATTGTGGATGAGGTTACACGAAACATAGAAAGCATCAGGACAATATGTGGAGAATAAAACTACAGTTTTTAGAATAAAAGGACCAATGGTCAAAGTTTCATTACTGTAGTGAATATACCTATAAGATAAGTGGTTATATCACATCATGTTGGTGGATATGTTGTGCAGCTGTTCACTGGTTGAAATTGTGACTGAGCTGAATTTTCCTGTGTCTTTCAGGACAGGAAAGCTGGAGGAGAGTGGGGCTCCTCCCTCTTTCCTGTCTTCACTATATCCATCTTTAAAGGCAAAAATGTCTGGAAAAAAAAGTTGTTTGCACATTTTCTCTTGAATGACACATAATCAACAAAAACCAGCAGGATGGAAATAATAAACATCAACAACAAACAACTATGTGTTTCTGATACAGTGTTTGATTATTTGCAGCTAAAGAAGCAGAGCTGAGAGCTAAATGGGAACAGGCTCTGGGACCATTGTACCAAGTCCTGGTGAGAACACACATACGCACACTGATGAGGATTTGCAGTGACTTCCTTTGAGTTTAGTCTCCTCAACCCACCATTGCAATCTGAATGCAACCTGAATAAATCAAACTAAATAAACCCAGAGAAATTAAATGAAAATACAGCCCAGTGAATATTCAGTGTCAGTTTCAGACGTTACAGATTCATGTGAGCCTTGCTGCTCCTGATATGAAACTTTGAGCTTTAACAGCTCTGACATTTAAACATGGGACAAATTTACTCTTTAAAGGGGACAGAGAATCCAAAGACTTGTCTTTGTTGAAGAATGCATTTCTTAATGAGGTTGCCAGTTAAGCCCGAAAAGATGCCAAATAGGTGCAAAACCATGCATTTACAATCCCCACTGTAAAATATCTTTCTGAGAGAGGTTTTTATGAAGCTTCTGAGGCGTTACACATCTAAACAACATTTTATTGGGTATATGTCACATCACAGAACAAGGATCAAAACCCTGTTCAACCATTCTCTGTCACCTTTAAAGGTTTGAAAAGGCTACAATAGTAATACTGGGATGCTGCAGCCACCAAGTGTAATAGCAGCAGTTTCAGTATCAGTATGTCTGTGTGTTCAGGTGGTAAGGTTGGATCCTGTCATCCAAGATGATGCAGAGCTGCAGAAATCCTCCAAGGTAAGAGACACTCGCTTTCATCTGGATCACATAAACTGTCATATAATCTGAATCTAACCCTGTGTCTGTCCTGTGTCATAGCTGCTCCCCATCCACACGCTGCGTCTTGGTGTGGAACTGGATTCGTTCGATGGTCACCACTACATCTCCTCTGTGGCCCCTGGGGGCCCTGTGGACAGACACGGAGTCCTGAGGCCAGAGGACGAGCTGTTGGAGGTGAATGGAGAAGCATGCTAACATGCTAACAGAGAACCATGCTGACAGGCTAACACAGGAGAAACACACTAATACACGCAAAAGTAGCTCGGGATCCATCCATCCATTCATCATGATTGCTCACTCATTGTTTTTGTATAGATGTTTACAGGTTTTCTATACCTCTTTCTATACCAGGCTTCTGCATAAATGTTACTTCTCTGTGTGTGCAGGTGAATGATGTGCAACTCTATGGTAAGTCTCGTCGGGAGGTGGTGTCGTTCCTGAAGGAGGTGCCTCCTCCCTTCACTCTGGTCTGCTGCCGACACCCGACCTCAGACCTGGAACCAGAATCAGAACCAGAATCTGAACCTGAACCAGTTTTACAGCTGGGGCGTGGATCAGGACGAGCTCAGCCCAGTGTGGATGAAGTGAGAGAGTCATCGTAATATGGCATCATCATCAAACATACGCAGAGTTCATGTAGTCATCCTGTGTATCTGTGTGTGTGTGTGTGTTAGATGGAGATGAAACTGTCAGCGATGCTCTGCAGTCAGACAGTCCTGAGAGACAAGCAGCAGGTGGACACACAGGTACCTGACACATGCAAACACACTCACATTCACACTCACTCACTCAGAATGTTTCTAATGATTTGAATCTTGATTTTAACTCTGTGTGTGTGTGGGTATGTCAGGAGCTGGCACCTCCTGTGGAGGAGATTCACACCAACCAAGTGCAGCAGGATGCAGAGTATGAAGATGATGACGATGTGGATGAAGACGATGAAGGGGAGCTGGCTCTGTGGTCTCCAGATGTTCAGATGTTGCAACTGCAGAAGGAAAAAGACAAAGGCCTTGGCTTCAGCATCCTCGACTACCAGGTAACCACAGCAATGCTCTCCTCCTCCTCTTCTTCCTCCTTCACTCACCTCCTCCAGGTCCAGGTTCAGGTCCATGTCCATCAGATAGTTACACTTGATATAAACAAGTCTTGTCATAGTCCTTGTTGAACCAGACTTTTATTCTGTAGGTGATTTGACACATAATCTGATACATCATCTATAAACTGCAACAGTGTGTTGTTGCTCTGTGTTGACAGTCAGTCAGAACAGTTCAAATATCATGAATGTGACATTTGATATGGTATTTAAGGAAACACTGACAGTTTGTTACTTTTGTTAGAGACTTAAACAGTTTGAGTTGGAAATGGCTGAACTTCATGAATGTGACATTTCCTGATTGGTAAAATGAATATGATGATGATGTGAGTTTAATCTTCACAGTAAAAGTCAGTGATGAAATCAGTCTCAGCACAGAAGAAGTTCCTTCTTTTTATCCACATGGGAAAACCTGGAAACATGTGTTTGTTGGACAATTTTCAGATGAGATTCTTTCATTTTATTTCTGAAAAGAACAAACTGAGATTTTCACAGTGTTGTGTTTTTTATTAGCTGCGATCAATCGCTGGGATCAGTGTTTGATGGTGAAAGTTTGGTCTTAAATGAAGCGTCAGTGTTCGAGTCCATCCTCTCAGAAGACAGTGTGTGTAAATAAAGACACTTGTTGCCTTTAGTGCTGCTCATTGTTCCATATAAAACATTTATGAGGAGAGATGTGTCCGAGCTGCTGATGGAAATTAGTTGTAGTCTTAAGCCGACTTAGCAGTTTGATCAAGTTTAGCTTTATTCGTGTCTATAAAGTCCAACAGTTTGATCTGTGGATCCAGTGACCACAGCTGTTTGTCTTGTTCATCCTCACACAGTCAATAAGTGTTGTGTTTAATATATGATGAGACTCTCTCTCTCTCTCTCTCTCTCTCTCTCTCTCTCTCTCTCTCTGCACCTGTCAGAGCTGTGTGATAGTTTCTACTAAAGGCTGACATCTTTGTTTGCTCAGAGCTGCACTTCCTGTTTGTGGAGGAAGACGCTGTTGACCTTACGAACACTGTGTGATACTGAACGGCTCCTTGGCGCTTATTTCAGTTGGAAAGTTGAAGGTTTTAAAAAGTCCAACTCCGTGTCGACACCCTGAAACCTACATATCCAAAAACAACCCAAAGACCTCGTCTTGTTTTGGCAAAAGCTCGTTTTTAATTTCAGTTTTTTCCTCCACACTCTCTCCTACGTCTTTCTGATTTCTCCTCTGCTCATCTTTTTCCGGAGGATCTTGTAGGAGTGAACTTCAGTTCTGCCTCCTTCTCCACCTGTAGCTGCGATGTTGGCTCTAAAAATACGCAGCGTCTTTGTTCAGGCAGCTTCAAACTTGGCAGCTGGTGCTGCAGCTTGGAGCTGCCCCGGGTTCAGCTCAGCTCCACCACACAGGGTTTCTATCAGCACTGCTCGGGTCTCTGAGGGTTTCTTCAGGACCGGGCTCGTCCTGGTTGTTCAGGTTAACCACAGAGCTTGGGGGTGAACTAATATAGTTAAAGGATCGTTACTTTCCTGCAGAGTTGTTGAAAAATATAAAAAACTTGTCAAAAAGAGAAAAGCTTGAATTAACAATGATTCTATGAGTTGTGGAAGTAATTTAACAAACATGAAGAGTTTGTGATAGATATTAGAATAGATTAGAATTAGAATAGATATTAAAACACAGATGCAGTAGCTCAGTTGAATCTCACTGCCTCCATTTCCTTATCTGTTTGTCGTTGATTTTGGTCAATGTAGCAACAATACACTTTAACTCAATAGTTTGATGATGTTTGTAACATGAGTGTGAGATTGATAATCTGACCTCAGAGTTAATCTGACACCCAGAGCTGTGAGTGGACGTCAGCAGAGTTTCACATCTGGTCCTCGTGTTGCTGTGATGATTGATGGTGTTTGACAGAAAACACATGGTCATGATGCATCAGAACATCACATGACTCACAGCAAAGACAGCGGCGGGAAACAGTGGCTGAACGTCTGTCATCAAGTCAAATCAGTCGCTGAATGTTGACATCATCACCTCCTGTCTGTACCCGTCTGTCCTGTTTGTCCTGCTCTGTGACCTTTGACCTCCTGCGTCTTGTCTTCCTCATCTTCATGTCTCTTCGTGTCTGTGTGGATGTGACGGTGATTCCTCTGGTCTCTGTCTCCCCCTGTCTGTGTCTCTGCTGCTCTGCCTTAACAACAGACCATGTGATGAAGATCAGAGTCTTCCCCTCTGTCGTCTGGTGGACAGTGGGTGATGATGATGAGGAGCAGACCAAGTGTTTAAAATGCTGTATGTTAAAGAAACATGTGAAAGTCTCTGATGTTCTGTTTATTCCAGGTTGAAATCAAAGAACACAGATTCTTCCTTTTTGGTTTCTTTACATTAGAACATATGAAAATCAGAACATATACGTCAGATGATCTGCTTGTGGGTTTTTCTGTATCAGTTTTCTGTATCAGTTTTTCTGTATCAGTTGTCTTTGTCTGTAGGACCCGTTGGATCCTGGTCGCTGTGTGATGGTGATCCGGTCTCTGGTTCCTGGCGGCTCAGCAGAGCATCATGGCAGCCTCCTTCCCGGAGACCAGCTGGTGTCAGTCAACCAGACCCAGCTGGACCAGCTTAGCTTAGCTGAGGCTGTGGAGGTCCTGAAGTCTGCTCCACCTGGCACAGTCAACCTTGGCATCCGGAAGCCTCTGGTGGTGAGTCTGGGCCTCCTGCTGTAGGTGTAGACCTTCTAGCTTTAGGTCCAGACCATTTAGTTGAAGGTCTAAATCTAATCTACAGAGGAGATTTGTTTGGGAGGATATATGGTAGATGAACATCTAAAAAACTTTTTGAATGTGACACGATCTATCCACACTTTGATTGCGATCAAACTACTGGATGATCGCAATCAATGTATTGGTCACACACACTGAAGACCCAAACCTTTTTTGTAGATCCTGAGCATTTGGTTTCAGGATCCTGAACATCCAGGTTCAGGTCCAGACCTTCGTATTTGTAAGTTCAAACCTTTTGTAGCTGCAGGCCGTCTACTTTTAGATTCAGAGATGTTATCCAAGCTATCTGCCTCTAGTCAAGGGACAACATGGAGGTCTGACAGGACGTCCCACTTCCTGTAGCAGTAGTGATGTGTCGTCCTCAGCTCAGACCTTAGTTCCTCTTGTCAACTTGTTGTTTAGGAAACAGGAAACTGAACCTGCAGCTTCATATGTTTCTGTTTCCGTGAATCAGGTGGAAGCGCCAGAGAGGAGGAGGGAGGACATCAGGCAGGATCCTACTGACAGCTCTCAGCCGCCAGCACCGAAGGTAACAACCAAGTGTTAACCCTGGTTGATGAAGGAGGCACTGAGGAGGTTTGTCTGAACGGGGCCTCCTCAGCACCTCCTGCACCAGAGAGACATCAGGTCACCCTGAACATCTTTAGATTATTTATCTCATCTGGTCTGTGAACCTGGTGGGGAAGGTGTTAATTCCAGTTTTCTATAAATCTTAGGTAAAACTTCAGTGTTGACGTGATGCTGGTCGCTCAGTTGTGCCGCTGTCACACATCTTCTTTCTCTCAGATTTTAATCAAGTCTGTCTGCTCTAATTGGACCATTAAGACTTTCTCCTCTTCACCATTACTCACTGCCTCAGTATCGCCTCCTCCTCCTCCTCCTTCTTTCCTCTCCTGCTGCCTTGTCTCCTCCATTTCTCCTCATCTCTCTCTCTTTATCTGCTCTCCTAACTCATTCCACCTCAGTTTGCTTTATTGGCCTGGAAATCAGATGAGCAGCGCTGCCAGTGTGTTTGAATAAGAGAAATAAATAAATGTAGATAAATATGTGGAGCATGACGGGACTGAAGAGGAGCAGCTGCACAGAGGTTTATTCTTCACAGCTGTAAAACAACCAGGACAGATGTTGAACTGAGCATCAGCACCAGAACATGGAGCAGACGCATCCATCACATGATGGTTGTGTTACAGTTGTTACAGTGAATCCACCTGTGATCATTTAAAAGCAGCTTGTGTAAAAAACATTTGCTGTAACTCGGAGAAGAAAATACATGACACGAAACATGAAGCGTGTTAATGTGAACAGATGTATGCAGCATATCAACTATTGACTGGTGAATTTATCCAGACCAGCAGTCGTGTGAATGCTTTGTTTTGTATTGTGCCGTTCAGTTGTGTGCAGACATGGATGAAGTACCCAACTTCATTACTTAAGTTAAAGTAGAGGTACAAATGTTCAAGGTACAAAAGGTACAAAATGGTCAAACGTTACTCCGATATAAGTCGTACAGTCAAATTACTGAAGTTAAAGTATTGAAGTACTTGCTTTTAAAAAATCTTAACAAGTAAAATTACTTTTTCATGCCACATTGTTGCATTGTTACCACCACACTTAAAATACCTAATGCCTCTGATAATAAATGGAATAAGGAATTGGTAGAGTGAATGAAACACAACCCAGCTGATAAAGAAAACCAGTTATTTGTTTTGTTTTTAAAACACATTGTTAAACTACACACACCCATAAAACATCATGGTAGTGTTGTGACACAGCTCTGGTAGTGTGTGCACACATGTATGTGTATGTTAATCAGGTAGACAGTGATTAGCTGTAAATGAAACTTGATTAGAAAATAATAACAGTCCAACCTGTTTAAAACCAGGTCACACCTCTAGCTTCATGACTTTCCAATAGCAGTAATGTTTGAAGCAAGACCAGTAGTGACATCTGGTATCATTGAAACTAACCAGTGATCAGCACAGTATTTGTCTGTCGAATATAGTAAAATTAAAGTCTTAAGATTACAAAAAAACTTTTAGGCGAAGTACAGACTCAAAAATAGTACTCAAGTGAATGTACTTTGTTACTGTCCACCTCTGGTTGTGTGTTGTTCGGTTGTGTTTTTTATTCGTTGTGTGTCTGAGAATACCGACTGACGCGGTCTCGGTCTCTGTGATAAATCAGTCGAGGTCACAGCGCTCGCTGCTCCTCAGGAAGCCACATTTCCTTGTTTCCTTGTCTCCTCGTGTGTTTTTCCTCTTGTGTCTTTCATCTTCTCCTTCCTCCTTTTCATCCATCTCCTCCTGCTCCTCCTCCTCCTCCTCCCTCCCTCCGTCATCTCTCCTTCTCCTCTTTCACCTTCTCTCCCTCCTCTCTCTGTGGAGCTGCTGACTCAGCTCGATGGCTGGATGGTATAAAGTGCTCTATCAGCTCAACCAGCAGCATCTCTCTCTTAAGTGAGTCGGGGGGTGGAGGGGGTGGGGGTGCTCTGAGGACACACTGGTCCTCCATTATCAGTACACCGGGTACTGCAGTACTCAGGGTAAGTACTACTGCAGTACTGACGAGCTGTTTCTCTCCTTTATCAAACTGAAACAACGTGACGTGATAAAACAAACATGATTCTGTTTTATATATAATGATGACGTGTAATGATCAAAAGCTTTAATAAGTGAGGTTACTGTTTAGCATAATTCACAATAACTGTGCAACACAGTCAATCTAAAGTTTATCATCTAAATATCAGAAGCTGGACTGGAGGTGGAGACTGAATATAAAACAGTATAATCTGGTGTAATCTGACCAGCATAAGTAAACCTTTTGGTTTTGGACTTTGTGGGCCTCCATAGTGATGCTTGGTGCAGTTCCTGTGACTCTGCTGCACCCTGCTGACTTCTGTTGTCACTCTCTGTCCTCGTGCTGGATCTGCTGCCGCTGTCCTCTGTGCCGCTGTTTTATTTCCTGTTTTATATGCAGCCCATTTGGCTGAAGAGGGTTTTTCACAGCCCACAGGTCTCTGATGGGTTTCCATAAAGACAGCCGGGTCTGCGCTGTCACTTCAGCGCTGGATCGTTCTCTGTCACGCCAGCCCGCTGACCAGAGAGAGACCCCCGTTACACATCCACACCTCGTTAACTTTTAGAGGTCGTATGTAGAAGACGGCGACGGGAACGAGCTGCTGCTGTAGTTACAGTCTGTCATCACATTCTGATGAGCTGACCACGACTCACGCTGATTAAGACGTGAAACAACGAGCTTTACAGTCACAAACAGCAATGAATGAAAAACTACCACAACGCAATAAACAGCAGCCATCAACTCAACTGCTGCAGCAGCCGCCATTTGTCTGAACGGAGTTTTGACAGAAAGATGTCGTCAGTCGCAACATCATGTTTGTGAACAAAAACTCTGATCTTTGTATCAAACAGGTGAAGGACCTGATACAGAAACTGTTCTCAGTCTGAACTGATGTATCCTCAGAGATCAAACACAACTTCAATCTATTTCAACTAAACAGATTCATCATCACATTCCTCATCACTTCCTTTTGATTCCTTGGTCATTAGTGTGGTTCATCTGGCTCTGGTTCTGTCCCTACACACTGCTGCACAGGAAACCACTTATGTAAAGTGTCCAGGTCCAGACCAGCTGATTGTGGGTCTGATACGAGTCTCCTCCTTAGCTTTTACTTTTAGTTTCAGTTACAAGGTTCTAGAGGTTCTTTAAGAGCTTCTGGTTGCTGTGTGCTCTCTGAGGTCTCTGACGACTCAGTGGTCTCTGATTTCTGAAGTCTCTGAGGTTTCTGATGTCTCTGTGGTCCTTCCGGATGTTTCCTCTGGACATTTTGGACGCTTTTGGTTCTGGCTGTGGTTAAACCCAGACAGATCTGCGCTGCTCCTCCAGTTCAATGTGTCTGAAGACTTGATAATGAAGTGAAGATGTTGGAGGTTGAGTATCACTTCTCACTGTGACTACTTCAGTCTGTTTGTCCAAACTTTATCAAAACAGTTGGTAAATTTAAAGAAACAGAAGCAGCAGCTATAGGCTGTCAGTTTTTTTCTTTTTCTTTTTTTCTTTCTTTTTTTTTAAGTCATCTTGGACTCGTTTCACTGTTTTCTAAAGTTTCACACATTAAATCATTAACGGAACAGTTTCCTGATCCAGACATGATGTCACACAGTCACATGATCCAACCCGTGGTTGTTCTCAGTGAAACTCGGAGCTTCACGTGTGCTGCAGTTTGAATTCGGACCCTCGTCTGAACCTCACACGCTGCGGAAAGTCTGAAGCACCAACTCGTCATCCCAACTGTCCTCATCGTCTAATGGCAGAGATATTAAATGACAACGTCTTTAAATCTTATGAATATGAGGCCAGGCAGTCACGGCCAATACACATCAGTCTGCAGAACATCCTGTTAGCGTTATGAGCTCTCTGCCGCTGCCGCCGTCTGCTCCTCACCTCCATTATATGGCCGTGATGGGCCGGCTTCCCAGGCCCAAATTAAAAGAAGAGGAGCAGAGTCCTTGAAGATGAGGCTTCGCCGATGGAAATTAGCCTAAGTGTTGTCATTAATATTTCCCGGCGCGGGCTAATGTCTGCATCGTAATGTTAAGAACAGGATCCCCGTCAGTATCTGCTGAGGAGGCTCTTTGGGGAGTTGGAGAAAACCTTTATGTGTTCAGAGATAAAGGCAAATGATCAAAGTAAGTCAAGTTTTAGATTTAGTGTCAGCGGCGCCTTTTCAGACGAGCCGGGGTTGAGCGCCTCAAAGTTTCCGGCTCCTTCAGTTTTCCTGATTTACAGAGTCGATTCTTTTGATTTAACTGAGCTTCAGGTTCAGGTGCAGAGGCACGGCTGAAGGAGGCGTCACAATGGAAACTCTGTCCGTTTGACCTTCATCTGAGGAAAGCGAGAGAGTTACGCCCTGAACATGTTCAGTCTGTTCACTCAGATCACCACAGACCACCACAGATCATCACAGACCATCAGAGACTGTTAGTCCACCGCAGACCATTAGAGACCATCAGAGACTGTTAGTCCACCACAGACCATTAGAGACCATCAGAGACTGTTAGTCCACCACAGATCATCAGACTGTCCACCTGCTGAGGAGGTTTTCTCACTCACTGATCTCTTTCTTTTAACTTTCTATTTATGGAGGTTTTTCTACATAAATAGAAAGGTCTGATTTAGTGACCATCAAAAAGACAAGAGTTGATCAATAAATCAGTTTAAAATAAAAAAATATTTCTAAATAACAAGTTTCAGAAATGTACAAGATAGAAAATAATTCCCTCTTCTGACAATAGTAGATCATTGACCAGGAGGCATCTCCTGAACAGACACAACTAGTTTCTCACTAAATATCAATATATCAGATTTTTAAAAAATAAGTTGATCAAAGATACAAAAACAAAATGGGATGATAAAAACATCCTGGAACTGCTCCATCATGTTAGGTGGTTTTTCACAGTCTGGGACCCAAACCTCCCCACGTCCAGTCTCAGTGACTTTTGACCTTTTGTTGTCTCAGGGCTTTGGTGACGACTCGATCCTTCAACAGGAACCGCATGTGAAGGATGAGGAAGAGGAGGAGCCAGAGCTGATCCTGGACGGAGGTCTGCCTCGCTACACCACCTCCTCTCTGACTTCTGACCTCCTGCCAGTGGAGGAAAGCAGGGAGATGGCTGTGGATGAGGAAGAGGAGGCAGAGGAAGTGAAGAAAGAGGAGATGGAGGTGGAGAAGACAGGCTCACTCCACAGGAGACCTCCTCCGTCCTGGGAGGAGTGGAGGCTGGCGGAGGTGACAGTTTGTCTCTACTCCTCCTGTTTGACCTGAACAGCGGTGTTCAAATGCAGGCTTTTATTATATCTTTTTACTACAGGAAGTGTGTCTTTTACAGAAAGTTAACATGACTTTGGGACTTTGGGGAAGTTTGTTGTTGTGAGATTAGTTTGAATTCAGCTGTTCACAGATTGAATAACTGATTTATTGTTTCAGAGCTGGAGGAGAGACCAGGACCAGGACCAGGACCTGGACCTGGACCTGCAGAGACCAGAGTCTGACAGTGCTGTGTCTGTAGGAAACCTGAACCTGGGTAAGAAGCTGAGACTCTTATTATCAAATGTCACATGTCCTGTAATAGGAACGGAGACAAACATGATCGTAATCAGGACCAGGACCGGGTCAGATCAGGTCCGGGTCCTGTTGTCGTTTTTCGGTTACATGATGATGACATCATCATAACACTTGTATGTTTTCTGCTGGATGTACAGTGTGTATAAAAACAACGTTCTCACCGCCTGTGCCTGTATGTGTGTTGCAGATGAAGACTCTGAGCTCACTCTGACAGACACTGACACAGAGTGAGTATCTACTACTATCTACCTCCTCTCCTCCTCTGCTCCATCTCCGTCCATCAGTCCTATGTCGCCCTCTGGTGGTCAAACTCTGTAGTGCTAATGTTATGGTCTTAACTCACGGATTTGATTTGTTCCCTTGTACCTCCTCTGACCGGTGTTATAGATTACTAGTTACTGTTATTTCAAAGTAATTAGTTACATTACAATATTACTGTATCTAAATTGTAATGTGTTACATTACTTCTGAGTTACTTTTACCAAAATAATTGAGGAAGCTGGACTTTGCTTCTAAAATGGTAAATGTAGTTTGCAGAGAGACTGAACTTCACTATTGTGTTCTTGTCCTTTTCTGGCTGTTAGGACTCGGCTCAGCTACAGAAAAGGAGAAGTAATATAAAAAACAGCTGTTGTGGAAATGAAAATGTATTGGTAATGCCTTACATTACTGTGTTCCAGCAAAAAGTAATACATTACTGTAGTTATATTACTTTTGTAATACATTACAACCAACACTGGTGCTGTCGCTAACATGCTCTCAGCAGAGTTGGATCAGAATATTAGGAACATCAACCACCTCCAGTTACAGCCTCAGTAACAAACAAGTAGAATCTGCAGCTGTTCCTAATAATGCGATCACTTGCTCTGTTCCTGTGCAGGTCCATCAGGATGATTGACAGAGAAAAGAGGAGGAAGCGGAGCCAGAAAGCAGCCACTCTGCCACTCAGAGGAGGCCGCAGGTAGGAGACGGCCCCCTGGAAGTGACCTGTAACTGCAGACGCCTGAAACTTAAGTCTGTGTGTTTGTATTTGCAGTGACCTTCCTGAACGAGAGGAGGGGGAGGGGGAGGAGACACCAGCCTTTAGTCACTGGGGTCCCCCTCGCAGGTAACTCACACACAGGTCACACACAGGTCTGTAGCCCTGTGTCTGGTCTCAAGGTGATAGTCTATGTTTGTCCTGCAGGGTGGAGGTTTGGGCAGAGGAGGACCAGTCTCTGGGTCTGAGCATTGTGGGCGGGCATCATGTGATCAAGCGCTTGAGGAATGGTGAGGAGCTGAAGGGAATCTTCATCAAACAGGTTTTACCCAACAGCCCCGCAGCACAGACACAGTGCCTGAAGACCGGGGACAAGATTCTGGAGGTACGGCCCTGACTGCTTCCTGGTTACTGCTTGACTGGTACAGCTGTTACACTGTGTCCGTGTGTGTGTGTGCGCGCACGCAGGTGTCAGGTGTAGACCTCAGAGCAGCGGGTCATGATGAGGCTGTCGCCGCCATCAAGTCAGCTCCAAGTCCCGTCGTCTTCATCGTCCAGAGTTTATCTGCGACACCACGGGTAACAATGCAGCACAAGGACGAAAACGTGTTACTGTGACAAACACAGGCTTACTGTGTGTGTGTGTGTGTCAGCCTCTCTCTCTCACAGCTCCCAGTTACAGCCGACACCGAGCCAAGAGGACAGTGTCACCGGTAAGGACACAGTCAGTCCAGCAGGGGGCAGCACTGCCTCAGCTTCACACACACACACTGAACCACTGAAGATAGTTAAGATATTTTCAGATTGTTTGGTTCTTTATCTGTTGTTACAGTCATGGCATTGAGTAGAATAAAAACAATAACAATAGTAATAATAATAATAATGTCACAGACTTTAATATTTTACTATTGATACTTTTACTTCAGTAAAAGTATCTGATTCTTTACTTTAAGTATCTGATTATTTCTTTCACCACTGACTAAAGCTGCCAGACCTCCAAGACTGGGACACAGACTCTGGTCCAGGTCTCTGTGAGGCTTGGTCTGTCAGGTTCAGGTCTGTGAGGGTCCAGGTCTCTGGTCTAATCATAATCTCCTTCCTGACCCCACAGAAACCAGGAGGAGCCTTGACCCTCCCTCTGAGAGAGCCCCCACCCTACAGACCACCAAGCCAATCAGAGTATGAGCTAAAGTCTGATCTGGAGCAGGCTAAAGGTCAGTGACACACACATACACACACACCCTGCTGTGTTGATGTGGATCAGAGCCTCTTGATGTTGGTTTGAGGTTCTAGTGTTTGTTACTGAAAAGGTTCTGTACATGTTTTTAGAACTGAGGTTCTCATGGTTCTGGTTGAGGTTGTGCTCAGTAAGGAGGTTCTGCAGGTCCTGTAGGGATCACTGGGATCACTGTAGAAGTTCTGTAAGTGGTTCTGCTTCTGGTCCTGGTCGGAGGGTCTACATGTCACGTTTCACTGTAGTTTGTTGCCTCAGCAAAATCAGTTTATATCTGATGTTAGCATGCCACCAGGGGGCGCCACCTTCACACACTAACATTTACATTTGCGTCTTTTGGTCCTGGTTCTGATAGTGGCTCACGTTGTCACATGTTTGTGGGTTCAGTGTTGTTCAGTGAGAGATGTTCATGATGTGACGGTTCAGTTCTCTTCTGTGTTAGCATTAGCATTAGCATTAACATTAATGTAAGCAGCTCATTGATGTACATCTTTGAACCAGGGATCCCCAAACTATTCCACAAAGGGCCGTTTGGCTGCAGGTTTTTGTTCCAACCACGCAGCAGCACCAGACTTGACTCATTACATTTACTGATCTCAGTCTTCAGACAGTTGATTGGTCAAACTGTGTGATCTTGACTGGTTGGAACAAAAACCTGCAGCCACACTGCCCTTTTTGGAAGAGTTTGAGGACCGCTGCTGTAGAATATAAACATCTGATTCAGTCTCAGTGACAGTCTCAGATTAACTATAATGTCTACGTAAATCTAATATCTATATAAATCAGATCATCTGAAATTATGTCAATAGATTTTTTTATCTCAGTATTAATGTTTCTCAGATTATCTTTAAACTGAAATTTATCACTGTATTTCTGTTTTAGTTTATCTCATTATGTCATTTTATGTCAGGCTAATGTAATTAAAATATCTTAATATCTCATCAATATTTTAGAATATCCTTAAAGGTTATTCTAGTTTATCTCAGGCAATATTATCTCAGTAAATCAATCCCAGATTATCTCAGAATATCTCATTATATTTAATATCTCATATCTCATTTATCTTGAATAAACTCGTAAACTAGTAAATGACAGAGATATCAGATTATCTCAGTGTATAGTGTATAGATTATGTCAGATAATCTCAGATTGCCTGTGATAACCTGAGATTATCTAGATTATATGAGTGTGTGTTGTCATCTGAGGCAGCAGTGTGGGGCAGGCAGTGCAGCAGTTTGTTAATCCGTGTGTTTCTGTCTTTGCAGGCCTTGTTTGAACCAGAGTCGCCTGTCGTTCCACACAGTGAAACATTTCTTTGTTTTATTTTAGTTATTACTTCCTCCTGTTTCCCGTCTCTGTCTGTGGGTTTGGGTTTTTCCCGCCGCCTCTGCCTCACTGTGGTGTGGGTGCGTTTGGTTGGGTGGGTTTGAAGTGGGGGTTGGGGGTGTTATCTGGTGTCTATGGTGATTGAGTTTTGTGGTGGAGCTGCTTCGTATGGCTCGTTTCCTCTGAACTGGATTCAGTTTGATCACCTGTCCTCTGTAATCTCCATAAATCACTGGATGTAATCTGCTTGCAATCAGATGGAAATGTGTGTTGATTAATAATGTTTTGATTTACTTATTTTTCATGTGATTGTTCATTTTCATTTAAATTTTCATCCATAGATCAAATAATAAAGAAAGAGATCATCATCTTTTACTTTGACACTCTAAACAACATCAGCAGAAGAAATATTTGGTTTATACTGGATTACATTAATGATGTAGGAATTTATTCTGTGTTTCAGTTTGATTTCAGTCTGACAAATCAGAATATTAACATAGCAGGCATCTGATTATAACTACATAACATAGGATTTTAACATGCTGTGAGGACAATGTGAAATAATTTGTAGATTGATAAACTCAAATGATGGGATTATTAATCTGCTGACAGATCTGTGTCGAATATGTTGTAAAATTATACAATGACAGAGAAACAACTTAAGCAGCTTTATCTCATTTAATGTTTAAGTGTAAATAAATAAATGTTGATTTGTTTAATCTAAGATAAGGTTTCTTTTAATCTGCTGTTTACATTTGTCAGATTAGAGATTATAAATGTGCCAATCTGTTTCTACTGAATAAAACTTCCTGTTAAACCAACACAAAGTAACGTCTGTGGCAGATTCATTTGGGACTAACACAATGAGCTTGTCTGAGGCTGAAAATGCAGATTACACTCATTACCCATAACGCACCTGCCTTGTTCCTCCTTTTATCTGTTCTGGTTTGTGTTTTATTTCTTTCAGTTTAATTTTTTGTGAATTAAATCTTCGGTCAAGATCGGCGTTGTGTGTGGACAGCAAGATTATAGATTAGATCATGAGATATGGTTTGACCTTAGTTCTTGTGAAACTTCAGCTCAGATAATGTGATTTAAATATATAAATATATAGATCTTGTTGCTGCAAGATGATCTGCAGATTTATTCACTGCAGTTTCATAGAGGCTCAAGGTTTGTGGTGGATCTAAGACTGCTCCAGTTTGAATATGATGCATTTGTCATTGTCTTGTTAGAATGTTAGAATGAACAGTGTTGTGTTACAGGAGAAAACAGTGTTTGTGAGGATGCTTCCTTCTCATCCCTTCAGGGTTTTTGTTGTCTGATTTACTCTCCCGCTGAAAACTGATCTTCTACTGCTGCAACAATAATAAATGATTCAGTTGGTTTTCAGATGCTGTTTCAGGTTTGTTTTATCCAACGTCTGTGTTCCCTGAAGTTTAGTTCCTGTCGAACTGCATCATGACTAGAAATCATGTTTCCTCTTCCATATTTGAATAAAACATGAAGCTTCAGGTTGAACCAGGTTTTTCTCTGAGGTTTGAGTGAAGAGAAGAGACAGGAAGTGAATCTGACAGCAGCTCAGCCTTGAAACGGGAGGTACCAGTGTAGCATAGCATAGCATAGCATAGTGTTGCATAACAAAGTGTATCATAGTATAGCACAACAGAGCATAGATGAAGAAGAAAAACAGGAGACAGAGTACTCTGTCTGGAGGGTCACCAGTGCCTTGCCCTGGAGCCAGACCTGGTGGCTGGGCCCTTACACATGGGGCTGGGCGCGGAGACGTGGGTCCGTCCCCCGGCGGGACCACCACCCACCAGAAGAGCCGCAGAGGCGGTCTGATCCATGGCTAGTGAAGCTAGGGACAATTAATGTCACCTTGTTGGTGGGGAAGGAACCGGAGCTTGTGCAGGAGGTGGAGAGATGCTGGCTAGATAAAGTCAGGCTCGCCCCTACGCATGCAGCTCTTGCTCTTGAACCAAGTCTTTGAGCTCTTATTATGCTGGAGTTGCACTGGCTAAGAGGCAGAAGGAAGGTGTGGACATGTTAATTTCTCCCTGTTTGTTGCAGTTGTCCCTCAGCAAAATAACCATTGGGTCCTGAGGGATGTCACAACTCAATATCACAATTAATTGCGATATTAAGAGCTATGGTTAATTGATTGTAACGTTTCCTGAATATCATCGGAAAAAATATTATGCCGGCCCGAACTATAGTCAAGCGCAACTCAAACAGAAAGAAAGCAAACACAAAAAGTACAGCACAGCTGCGTGCTGCTGGCCGTCTTGCCGCATGTGTTGCTTTGTTTTCAGTCAATGCAAGTTGCAAAAGAGATGCGAGCCAAAACATAGAGTTAATTCCACAGAACAAGCGCATTAAATCAGCCGTATGGAATTATTTTGACTACAAAAAAAGACCAGGGTGTCATCATGGATGTAAAGCTGCCATAAACAAATTGTGGTCCAATATACGTCCAATATGTTTCAACACCTGCGGGACAACCACCTGAATTCGTTCACCAAAGTAAAAGTAAATACACAGTAACTGGATTGCTGGAACACAATGTGAGGTCGATGGCCAGTCAGTTTCAGTGTCAGTGGGATTATTGTCTATTTTAGTTACTTGACTTTGTTGCTATATATTTTTATTATGTTGGTATCAAAAGATAGAAATAAAGGAAACTTTAAGACCTACAAGGATTTTACAAACGCATAATAGTCGTGATGTTGTAATATCATGATAAATTCTCTATAATATCTATCTATCTAATCTATCTAATCTATAATCATGACATCCCTAGTCCTGACTGTTGTTTGTGGCACCAGGTTTGGTAGCCTCAGAATCCTGTCTCTCCTTTTTGTGGACAACGTGGTTCCAAGTCTGGAGCCATGGTTTTTGACCAGAAAAGGGTGGGGAAGAGTTAGTGGAGGAGTTCAAGTATCTTGGGTCTTGTTGTGTATGGCTTATGGCCTTAAAGGTTTACAGGAGGATTTTGAATTCAGTGTAGAACTTAACATGGAGCCAGTGGAGTTGCTGCAGGATGTGAGTGATGAAGTGCATAGGGTGGGTTCTGGAGACGATACCGGCAGCTGGATTCTGGACCTGGTGGAGCTTATGGAGAGATTTCTGAGAGAGACCAGAAAGGGGGGAGTTGCAGTAATCCAGACGAGAAATGACAAGGCTACGAACAAGGATAGCAGTGGTACGGGGGGTAAGGGAGGGGCGAAGAGACGTTTGATGTTTCATTGGAGGAAATATGCAGACTGGGTAATGTTACTGATGTGGGATTGGAAAGAAAGACTACTGTTGAGGATGACATCCATACTGTTAACCTGCGGGGAGGGGGAAATTAAACAATTATCAATATTAATAGAGAAACTGTTATGTGTGGAGTCACTGTTTGAGAAAGTTAGAGGAAAAGCAGGTTTTTATTTCTGAGAAGCAGTAAAGGAGGGTGGGAGGCTGGAAATGGGTTTATTGGAGAGGTAGAGCTGGGTGTCTTCCGCAGAACAGTGGAAATTGATGTTATATTTATGGAAGATATTGCCAAGGGGAAGGAGATAAATGATGGGGCCCCAGGACAGAGCCGTGGGGCACACCTGAAGTGGAAGGCTGAGATGTGAAAGATTTAAGCTGAATGAATGAGTGCGGCAAGAGGGATATGTTTTAAATCAGTCTAGAGCAATGTGAGTGATACTAATTCACGGTAATCTATTGAGGTGATGTGACAAATTGTGTTGAAGGCTGCACTCAGGTGCAGGAGGATGAGAATGGTGAGAAAACCAGAATCAGCTGCCATGAGGGGGTCATTAGTGATTTTGATGAGAGCAGTTTTTGTGCTATGGACGTCGTGGAAACCAGACTGGAATTGTTCATACAGGTTTTTGTGAGATAGGTGGGAATGGAATGAGTAGAATGAGATCACAGATACAAGCAGCCAAAATAAGTTTCCTCCATAGGGTGGCTGGCCTCAGCCTTAGAGGTAGAGGGTAAGGAGCATGGACATTCTGGAGGGGTGTGGAGTAGAGCCACTGCTCCTTCACATTGAGAGGGGCCAAACTGAGCTGGCTAGGGCCTCCCCCAAGGGAGGTATTCTGGATGTGTCCAAGCAGGAGGAGGTCCAGACCCAGGACACACTGGAGAGACTATGTGTCAAGGCTGGCCTTGGAATGCACTGGGTTCCCCCCCAGAGGAGTTAGTGGAAGTGGTCGGGGACAGGAGAGTCTGGTCTTCCTCCTGAGGATGTTGCCCCTGCAGCCTCGACCTGGACAAGTGGGAAAAGACGAGACAAGACAAGGATATTGTAGCATAACATAACATAGCCTAGTGTAGCATCTTGATCCAGTAGCTGATGTCGGTCAGCTGTTTGAGTTGCTGGATTGACTCTTTCGACAAACATTAAAGATATTTATTCAGGTTCTTTATAGAATAGAATGTAACAGTTATACAGTTTGGTTATGATTCATCCTGTTAGCCGCGTTCCCACCACAGGAACCTCTGGGTAATATTACAGGAGCCATTGCCACGTGTCTCCACCAGAGGAACAGTTCCTGAGGGCAAAAACTCTGGAAACTTTTTGGGTCCGAAAAGGGTCCCTGACTAGGGGTAGGTACTCTCTTTGGCCCTGAAAAGTTCTTGGGCAGGGCTTTAGGTTAACTCGGTGGTGATTGGTTGTAATTCAAGATGGTACATGACAGTCAACAAAGAAGAGACATTTTTTAATCCCAGTGAGAGAAGCGTATCAATAAATACTTTCTATAAATAGAATCGAAGAAGCTACACAGTTGAAACCGTCACAAAATGATCGCAGGTTTCACATAAAATGATCAATGTGTGGTGACTGCCACAGAATCAACACTGGCCACTACAAATTAATTAATTTTTTCCAACACAAAACGGTTAAAAACAAACGGACGGTTCCTCTTGCTCTCTCCTCTCTCTCTCACACACACACAGGTCCGCAGCGGGTAGTTTATTAATAATGACGCGATGAAGCGATCACAGAGAAGACATTCAGCTGATACTCTGTGTGTCAGCTCAGTCCTTGACCTGATTGTTGTGGCCTTCGTGTCTCGGAATCAGAATATCTTTCTTATCTTAGAAAGATAACCATCCTTTCAGAATAAAAGTCTATATGGTTTATATTTAATTCAAAGCCATCTATCTTTAATATCACATTCAGGTTAATTAACATTTCTTCATCAGACTCCTGTGTAATTACACAGTTCTCCCTCTTCCTCCTCGTCTTTCTCAGCTGTGGGTCTTTCTAGTTCCTTGATTTTACAGACGTCATTTATCTTCCATTAAGGTCGTGAGCAGCTTCACTTCCTGCTGAGCGCTGCCATCAACCTGTCAGCACCACTGCTGCCGCTTCATTAATTTATGTTTATATGTTTGAGATGAAGCAGCTCGGCAGCCTCCTCCTGCTGTTACTGATCTGACTGGTTTCAGTTTGTGGCTGCTGGAAACCAGTTCATCACATGTTGATGACATGTTGATGGCATCATAACAGTGACAATTCCTCACAAACACAGACTGTCTGTTGATGGAGATTAGTCTTCCTCCTCTTCCTCCCTGATTACAGAAACACTCATCTCTGCTGAATGGATCATTTCCATCTGTTTATGCTGATTATGCAAATCAAGGCAGCTGCTCCTAAAGGAACCAGGGTCTTCCAGGTTTTCCAGGATCTTCCAGAACATCTTCAGTAGGTCCCTTGGAGGACAATGTCAGGGACCAGGTTTGCTGTCAAGGTGAAACCAGAAGAAGCAGAAGGATGTGAAGTTACTGAAGTTTCTTTCGGGAAGTGTGAGGATCATAGAGCCTGTGGCGTTGTGTGAGAGGCAGGTTCCTGTCAGATATGAGTCAGTTTAATGTTAGTTTGATATCGGTGTGACTCAGGACAAGGTTAAGGAGGAAACAAGTAATGATAATTATGATGATGATTCAATCCTGGATGTGTTTGTTGACAATCATTTGTTTGTGACAACTGACGAAGAAACGTTGATGATCAAAACTTCTCACATGTCATCATTATCACGAGGAGCTGTATACTGAGCACCATCCCCACATTGCTGTGGTCATGGCGCCAGAAAACAGGTGGCAGTGTGGAGGTCGACAGGATCTGGGGTCTCATTTATATCTTCTACCTACAGCTGCCTGGGCCTCAAACATCAGACGTATTTCTGCATCTTCACCGTGTTCACAGCGTTTCTGAGGCGAGCGTGATGTGAGCAGCGTCAGAGTCCAGATGTTTGATGATTTTCCTCGTGTTCCCTGTGATGAGGCTGTTTCAGCAGCAGAAAACAGATTGTGATGGAGGGAGAGAGAGAGATGGAAGGGGAGGAGTAAAGGGGGAGGAGGCTGAGCAGCAGGAGAGAGAGAGTGATCGAGGTATAAGAGAGCTGTTCATTGCTTGCTACCTCAGATTCAGAGCAGCCGGCGACATTCACACACACGTCTTGTCGTCTGGAGATCAGCACAGTGCAGTGCACACACACACACACACACTTATCTTGTCGTCTGGAGATCAGCGCAGTGCAGCATACACACACACACACATTCAGCAGTGCATGTGGATTTATGTCCGTGTGTGTGAAGACTGAAGTATGGACCATGCTGCCGCCGGGTTCGTATGCTCTGTGTGTGTGTGTGTGTGTGTGTGTGTGTGTGTGTGTGTGTGTGTGTGTGTGTGTGTGCATGGGCTGATAGAGGTCACCTTTAACCTGTCTCACTGTCTGTCTTCTGTCTGTCTCACTCCAAACACACAGAAACAGGTGTCTGTCTGCATATTCCATATATCCAATCTGCTGCATTGTTTGAATTGTGTGTGTGTGTGTGTGTGTAATGACTTGGCGGGCTCCCTGCTGCATCATTCATTCACACCCGAACACATTCTTTCTCCATGACTCTTCATCTGTTTCATTTAAATTGTTTCAGTCTATAAACAGCTGAACCAGGACTAGAACCACAGGACCAGGACCAACTGTTCTCATAAGCACTGCTACTAACAATATACTATGATTTAGGACTAGGACTCTGAGCCACATCCAAGTGTCTCTGTGTCCAACTCCTCTTGCACAATCTGAGTTGTTCCCAGACCAGATGAGATTATAATCTGTGATTTCTGGGACAACCTGAGGTCTCCTCCTCTCCTGAATCCTCGTGTGGCTGCATGAAGCCAATCACCATCTCAGCATGGAGCTAACACCCGCCCTCACATTTTGGAGAAGCACAGGTGTTTCTGAGCACATGAGGAATGGCAAGCTGCTCCCGAGTCCTGTGGTTCTGGACGCTCATTGGATCAGAGCCACTGGTCAGCCCCGTTTTTCTGCAGCAGCCGCCATCACTGCAGGCTGATCTCAGACCAGTGAATCCTTAGTGCCTAGTGTTGCTCAGGATTAAAACGCAGAAAAATAACCAGGTGCAGAGAAAATGCATCAATTGTTTTAAACGATGCTGCAGAAAAGATTCAGTCTTTATTTAAAAGTTTTATTGATCCTGAGATAAACACGTTTCATCAGCTGATCCTCAGGGGTTATGGCTGTTTTACCCAGAATGCATTTGGGTATGCAGGCTGTAGCATGTGACCAGACTCTGACGAGTCATTCATTGGACATGTCATTTCACCTTCCACATCAGTAACCTGTGATTAGCTACTAACGCTGCAACAGCAAATCGTCAGAGACGATGATAGTTTTAACTTCAATGCTCATCAGTGGAAGATGATGACGGTGATGATAATATTTGGCTGTTCTGGTATGCTGGTATGTTCTCTGCTTAATTTCTGCCAAACAGCAGCTGAAAGTTGACCTGATACACACACACACACACACACACACACACACTGCAGCTGTAGCCAGAAGGAAGCTCCAATCTCTGCTGATGTTCACAATGAGGCTGCTCCACTAAAATCAGATGTGTGTGTGTGAGAGACTGATTTATTGAGACAAGTCACCTTGGTAAGAGCACACTCTCACACACATACACACAGCACAGTTTTCTACAATGACACTGTGACACAAACTCCAGGAGGTGTGTGTGTGTGTTTATTTCATCAGTAATGACATTATCTCGGCTGTCGACCTCCAGACCAGGTGTTGTGTCTCTGTACAGATGTTCAGTCTGTTCAGCTGCATAGTGTGTGTGAGAGATGTGTTGGCAGCTGGACTGATGTTTCACCTTCATCCCTTCATCTCCATCTCTGATGGAGAGCACTAAATTCTCAGAGTTCATTCTCTGTGTGTGGAGTTTGTTAGCGAGCCAATGATGATCATCCATAAGACTTTTATCAAACTTCAAAGTTTAATGTGAAATGTTTCCCTCTGAACAGAAACACTGCGTGAGCAGACATCATGCTCAGTGTTTCCACTCAACTTTTTAATCTCTGCTTCTTAGTTTTTTCACGTTTCCTCTGTTTGCTCTGTTTTCACAGACGGTTTTTTGTTTGACACCAAACACCATCCTCCTCTCCCTCGTTTCCTCTCCTCCCCCTTCTACTCCTCTATTATTATCTCCTCACCTTGTCTCCTTCATGTCTTCAACCCTCTTTATTCAGTTTCCTCTTCCTCCTTCAGGTCTTTTTCTTGTCTTCTGTCTCTTTTATATTTGAATTGATTGAATCTGCAAACATCATATCAGTCTGAGCATCAGTGGGATGAACCAAAACCAACTGGATCCACCAAGACTTCACCCTCCCTTTCTGTGCTGCTGGTCTTTTAGAGGGACTCTACAGACCTGCACTCATTACACTCATTAATGTATTCTGTAGATTATTGATGATCCATCATCCCACTGCTGGTCTGTCCTGGTCTGGTTCTTTTTGGGTCTGGTCTGGTCTGTCCTGGTCTGGTTCTGTTTGGGTCTGGTCTGGTCTGTCCTGGTTTAGATCTGGTTTGTACTGGTCTGATTCTGGTCTGGTTTGTCTTGGTCTGGTCCTTGTCTGATCAGGTCCTGGTCCTGATCCAGGTCTAGAGTTACTGGTCTTTAAACTTTCATCACTCAGTAGTTTCCATGGTTCTATCTGCCAATCTGTCTGATTGACTCTTCCTGTCTCTGTCCATCCTCAGAGCGCTGGTGTGAGCGTTACGGGGACCTGAAGGGGGAGCTGCTGTGTGTGGATCTGGAGAAGGAGCGACAAGGTCTGGGTCTGAGCCTGGCAGGGAATCGCGACCGATCCCGCCTCAGCATCTTTGTGGTTGGACTGAACCCTGGAGGAGCAGCGGCACGGGATGGACGCATCCAGGTCGGAGACGAGCTACTGGAGGTGAGGACACACAGATTATCACTCATAATTTGTGGGATTAAAGGTCAAAGGTCAAAGGTTATACCTAATGAAGAGTAACTGGGTGGAGGAAGAGGTGCCACCTGGTGGCGATGCTGTGACAATGAAAAATCACATTTACATGAAACATTTACATAAAATTATCATTAATGAAATCATTGTCTGTGTGTGTGTGTGTTTGTTTGTTTCTGGCAGATTAACAACCAGGTCCTTTATGGGCGGAGCCACCAGAATGCCTCTGCCATCATTAAGAGCACCACCTCCAAGGTGAAGCTCATCCTGCTCAGGTAGGACTGCAAAGCATTCTGGGAATTTAAAGATGTTATATGTGGGTGTGAGGGGAGGCAGCATTTAGAACGGCAGCCATGTTGGTTCTGAGCCATCAGTACAGGTGAAGAGCTCACGCTCTGCCTCAGAGATGAAGTGCTTGGACAAAACTCTACCAGGAGATTAAACCTGCTCCTCATCTTCCTGCTCTTCCTCTGCAGTGGTGAGCTCTCTGCTGCAGGACAGATTTTTGTCTTTGAACAAGCAGGTTGTGTATTTTCACAGAAGTCTTGTCAAGACCAAAGCGGCCGCTATCAGGACGTTAGCTGCACTGTTGGATGGGATTTAAACTCTGCTGCAACGTCGAGGATGATGACGAAGCTGAAGCTTCGCTCCCTGCAGAGACGTGGTGATAAATGTTAACAGCCTCGATGATTAATCACTGCTCTGCAGCTGCAACTGTTTGTGCCCCGAGTTTGCCGTTTAACTGGCATTTCCATCCACTCAGATGACTTACCTAACTGAACGACCATGTGATAATAATAATATAATGTGGTACCAGAGTGAACAGTGTCAGGCGGAGCTGGTCACACCTCCCATAATTCCCTCTGTTTTAATGGCGTTTCTCCCACCGGTCGCTCTGATTGAACCTACTTCTGGTGTCAGGCAGGAAGACGCCGCCGCTCTCACCGTGCTCAGCCAGGTGACAAAATCTCGTTAGAGTTGTGTCCACAGGCGGTGGCTAAGTGATTTATCCCTGGATAAAGGTTGCCACGGCAGTGAGCCTTGTAGCACATCACCATGGAAACAGAACTGTTTCCAGGACTTTACTGCAGCAAGCTGAAAACGGGTTGAACTGTATCATCATCATGTCTGACCCATAAATCCTACTTCCTGTCTCACCTTCACCAAGGACATAGAGACAGAGAAGAGGATCAGTGTAATGGAGCAACAATGTGGGCGAAGACACAAATTAAAATGTCCCACAGTACACTTGGACTCTGCAGTGATCGATCTGTGATTGGTCTTTGATCGATCTGCTCTCAGATCTGAACTTAAGTTTGAGACTTGACTTTATGAAGACAGATGTGATGATCACAAACCTGCAGTCGCTGTCTCCTGCAGAACTTAATGATGCTGTACCTGTGGCTAAGCCCCGCCCCCTCAGTGCTGCCTTATCTCAGGCACGTAATGACAGATGGTGCTGTTCAGACAAGGGATGTGACAACCCTGATTTTTGGGGTTCTGCTGAATACAGAATTCACTGTTTAAAGGAGTCCTAGAACAACACAATTTCGCGGCGTGTAACACCAGCTGCTTAAACCTCGCCCTGTGTTATATCCTCAGAAACATCAGAATCTCAGCTAAAAGCTGATACTAACCATTTCTACAACCACCAAACAAAGCTAAAACAAAAAACAAGTAAAGAGCAAGTAAACAAACTTCACAAAAAGACGTCAATACAAACCACAACCCCACCTCCACACGGCGCTTTGTAAACAAACAAGCAACGTCTCTGTGCCGCTGTGAGTGGAGGTCGACGTGCACAGGGTTTGGTGTGGTTGATGTTGTTCAACAGAAACCAACCCCCCCTCACCCTCTGATCCAAAACCAAGTCCTGGATTTGGTGAGTCCCTGGTTCAGACCATCAAACATCAGGACATCATCACGTTTCAATGTTAGCATTAATGTTTTTCATTGAGGAGACTTTAACTTCAAGCTTTAACTACACTTACACAGATGTGCCACTGTCACACAACAACTACACTTAGTTTGATAGGAGTTATGATTAGCTAAAGTTACCATCCATAACACATGAAGTGAAGCTAACAGTAGCCAGCCGCTGTGTGCGATGTTGGTAACATAATGTCTTAAACTGTGAATCTGAAAAACTGAAGGTATCAAAGTTAGCAAAAGTTAGCTTCAGTACCCACAGCGCTACCTGTGGTGTAAAAAGGACACTACAGCCCATCATAATTTCAGCAATAATCCAGGATAATTATCAGTTACCATCAGCAAGAAGCACAGATGGCTCCACTTAGCGCTGATTGCTCAAATCAAACGAGCCAGACTCAAATGGCTGCACGGTGTCTGAAGGGCCTGATGGTGGTGTCTCACCATATGCTTCCATGAAGAAGGCGACTCCAGGTAGCACCTCCCCTGCCGCCTCCCGACTGTGCGTTGTAGGTTTAGTTGTTTTCTGCTCTGTTTCCCAGGAGGCCTGTTGTTGTAGCTGTTGAGACGGCGCCATGATTAAATCTAATTTCCCCGTCGGCCAGGCCCAGCAGAGCCGTTTCCAGCCGAGCGGCTAAAACGTGCAGCTGATGGCGACTGTTAGAGTTTAGATCACACTGATGTTCCCAGCAGGAGCTGTTAGTGAGTCACAGCTGCTGGAGATGAGAGAAGAGGCCGCCACACGGCAAGTGTTAAACACACAAGACAGGAAGACACGACGTTTACACCAACACCACACTGTGTCTCATGAACCTGGAATACCTGAACACACCTCAATAATCTCTGTGTGTGTGTGTGTACCTGTTTTTTCTTACATTGTGGGCATTTAAACCTGTTTACACCCTCACATTGTGGGGACCTGTCTCCCTTGTGGGGACAAAAAGCTGGTCCCCATAATGTAAAAAACAAAAAAATGAAGGTGAAGACATGACTTAAGGTTTAGTTAAGGTTAAGGTCAGGTTTAAATAAAGGTTAGGCAAGTGGTACCAACAAATGGGATCTCTAGGGTTTCCAGGAAAGTATCCAGGAGAGGAATGAAAGTCAATGAAATGTCCCCACAAGGCATGAAAACAAACATTATTATGCTCCAATCTCTACTGATGTTCACAATGGGGTTACTCCACTAAAAGCAGGTGTGTGTGTGTGTGTGTACGTGTGTGTACGTGCGTGCACACACGCATGCATATGTGTGGTCGCTGTACTTTTCTTTCTACACTTTCTTGTTCTCATGTTGATGAGTTGATGCTGCAGTTGTGAGTCTGCAGTGCAGTGACGCTGCAGCTGCTCTGCAGATCTGTGTGTGCGTGTGTGTGTGTGTGTGTGTGTGTGTGTGTGTGTGTGTGCGTGTGTGTGTGTGTGCGCGCGTGTGTGTGTGTGTGTGTGTGTGTGTGTGTGTGTATGCGTGTGTGTGTGTTGGGGGTCAGGTGGTGAAGCTCTGCATCAACAATAAACCCCATCAGTCAGTGAAGAGATGGTTTTGTGTTGTTTTCATGCTTCCTCTCTCCCTCTGCAGAAGTCAAGATGCTATAAACCAGATGGCTGTCCCCCCCTTCCCAACTCCCCCTCCTCCTCCCACCCTAGGCCCTGAGGTAACAACACAACAACCAGTTGGTGCTGAAACATTTGAGTTACAATAGTTTTCTGTTTTATTGTTTTTTGCGTTTTCCTTTAGTTTTTGTTCAGAGATATTCACACTGAGGAAAACTTATTAACTATTAACTAACTAAATTGGACCAGCAAAACCATTGTTTATTAAAAAGTCCCTTAATGTGCAGTTTTCTAGAGCAGCTGCGTTTGTCTTCAAGAACAGAAGACACCCTGAGTGTCAGCCCGTCCTCCATCACCTGCTGCTGTTTCATAATTAAACTGTTCATCCGCTGTTTCTGTAATTGTCACCTTCAAAACTATTGGCTGCTGAGAAAAAGAGGCCATGTGGAAGATCTTGATCTTGCCAGCTGAAAGATAGTCTCAGGTCACATGATCTGCAGTAGTAGGACACATGACTGTACCTACACTCATGTGTCCAGCACTCTGGCAGGTGGAAGTGTATGAAAAGTATATGTATTCACAAAAAGGAGTTGCATGTTGTCTCCGTGTCTGTGTGGGTTTCCTCTGGCTACGGTTTCCTCCCACAGCCAAAAACATGTATGCATTTGGGGATAGGTGAATTGAGCATGTTAGTGTAAATAGTTGTTTATCTGTATATGTGGCCCTGCGACAAGCTGGCCCCAAGTGCGGCATAAAGGGGTAGAAGATGAATGGATGGATGGATAATGTCATCTCATGGCTTCACCCCCTACTGACCAGCTGACACTCACAACACACACACCAACATTCTATCTTTACATAGTCAGAAAAATAAATACTTTACTGAGACAAGGGTTTCCTGTTGACATAAATGATATGTATTTGTGTGTTTTTCAGTGTGTCTCTCCAGCTCCTCCCACTGTCCCCACCACCACAGACAGTCCCCACCCCCCCGACAGCCTGACTCTCCCCCCACCGCTGGACACAGCGGTCAGTCTGAACCTGCCACAAACAGACACCGAGTGAGGTAACAGTCAGTAAACTGATGTGTGATCTGTGTGACAGGACGCAACGAGAAATGAGACTGACAAGAACCAGAGCAGCAACAGCGCCCCCTTGAGTCTGAGAGAGGCAGACACCTTCAGAAAGGTACTGAACTCTGAACGACCAACAGTTAATAAACTTTTGGTCGTACAGACAGACATCAACAGTTAAAGTGAAGACACAATAACATCCCATTGTTATTCTCGTATTACCAGTCCAGTGGATGATCCATAATGATTATTATTTTGTTACTTTTTTTTTAAACTAATGTTTGCAATGTTGCAACTAATGTTTTGTGAACGAGCAGGAATCACCAGTGTGATGATGTTGTTTTGTCATCAAGTTTCTGCTGATAAAAAAAAACTTTATCCTCAGTGTTTGTTCCAAAAATCCCAGAAACCTGTTTCTATGACTGAATCAGGACACAAACACATCTCCTTGACCCAGTCTGCGCTCGCCTCTCTCTCTCTCTCTCTCTCTCTCTCTCTCTCTCTCTCTCTCTATCTCTCTCTCTCTCTCTCTATCTCTCTCTCTCTCTCTCTCTATCTCTCTGTCTCTCTCTCTCTCTCTCTCTCTCTCTCTCTCTCTCTCTCTCTCTCTCTCTCTCTCTCTCTCTCTCTCTGTCTCCCTCTCCCCCTCTCTCTCTGTGTGTGTGTGTGTGTGTGTCCTTCAGAGGCTGAAAGCTGCAGAGTCTCCAGAGCTGCAGGTTCCGCAGGCATTGCTGGAGCAGCAGGTATCAACAGCAATGACACCATTAATACTAATTACTGACAAAAAAATCAGAGCTGGTTTTCTCTGGAAAACTGAAGAAGCTTATTTTATGAAAACTTGACCTACAGGTGAACGACAGGTTAAAGGAAAAAGAAAAAAAATGTGTTGGTCACATGACGTTCGACCTTGAGCCTCTAGAACATTATTGGGGGATGATCCTTCTGCTTTGACTCATAAAGAATCAATAAAACCTCTTTAGCTACTATCCTTAACCTACATGTCAACTACATATGGGACCTTCTCAATGACTAGAACCCCCTAAAGAACCAAGTGAAATCCTCCGGAAACCATGTGTAGAACATTTCAGTAGAACATCCTGAGATCATCTGTAATAACAACTCGAACCAAATAAAGGATTCTGGAACCTTCTTTATAATCTGTTAATAATGTTTTGATGCTATCAATGAAGTGAAAGTAAAACTCAACAGGTTTGTTAATGATCCAACACATAGTCCATCATCCAACATCCATTTGTCATCACCCAACATTCATCATGCATCCATCTGTGGTGATAGTTTTACTCAGGATTATATATCTATATACACATCAGGTCCAGAAGTTTCCTGCATGTGTGTTTTTCTAGACATCCTCCAATCCTCCAAAATCAGAGGTGCAAAATTTGTTGATCAGTCTCCTGGAGTAGATGTTAGATTATTATTTGTTTTTATTTCTGCTGTAGATTCACATATTTGTTGTAAAAAATAACATAATTTCTCCCACAGTGTTTACAGCTTTAATGACTCAGCAGTTTCATTTTCCTCCTGTGTTGTCAATCTGCACCCTCCTTCTGCTCTGCTGCTGCTTTTGAGTTTGATCTGTTTGCTGATCAATAAGTCTAATGTGATCTGATCTGTGTGTTCAGTCCTGCAGGCCCCTCAGCAGCAGCAGTAAACAGACGGCAGCATCTCCTCCACTGATCAGCCCTGACCTGCAGGCCACAAACACAGGTACAAACACAGATACTAAACCATCTGTCCAGGAAACAAAACATGACCAAGATCAGTTGATGCTAATTATGTCACAGTGACATTTCTGTGCAGTTCAGTTGTATTTGTACTGCATTTGTACAATGTCAGGTGGTTAAAGAGAATGATAAACTGGAAGAAACCTCCAGAACCAGACGATGTGATTTTTCAATGTGATGGAGCCTGGTCATTAAGGGCTTTATACGTCAGCAGTCGTTTATGTTCTTCTGAGGAACCCTGGTCCAGGCATTCATGTGATCACTGACACAATCGTCATCTAAAATCTCAGTTGAGGTGTGAAAACTCCAGATGTCACTTACAGACTACTCCTAAAGCCAAATAACATTAGTATCACATTAGAAGTCTGGAATGAAGAATATCCAAACGTCATACCTGTTAAAAGGCTTGTATCAAATTCAGAATGTCAGTGAGTCTGTTGACGTAGTGATTTGAGATGTGGACCAATAACATCAGGCAGATAGTTGTAATGTTTTTGCTGCTCTGTAACTCACCACAATAGATTAACTATCTTTAAACTGAGGGACACATAAACTCTCCTCCTCAGACCCATCATGCTGTGCAGTGCTTCCTGGTCAGGAGACGGTGTTGGAAATCTGCAAAGGTCGATCAGGACTGGGACTGAGCATTGTTGGAGGAAGAGACACACAGCTGGTAACCTTTATTCTCTTTAAATGTCTTCCCTGATTTGCTGTCTGTGGTCTGAGTGATGCACGCAGAGGCCAGATTATTTTAGATTTATTATTGTGTGACATTTTTCAGATGACAAAGGATCTGAATATATTCTACAATATACATAAATTGATTTATTTTTATGTTTGATGCTTTGAACACATTGAATATAGGGTTATAACATTTCTACAAACTCAGATGACATTTACATACAGAGTTTAAATGGAGATGACTTTA